>VYZW01024789.1:90815-105685 GCA_013401315.1 Balaeniceps rex | reverse complement strand
CTTCCCCGGGACAATGCGGAAACGGAGCACCCCTGCGCCGGGCCACCGCCGCCTGCTCCAGCCCCGGCGGCGCCGCCCGCCCCGCTCCGTTCCGTTCCGTTCCGTGCCTCCCGCNCCAAAAAAAAAAAAAAAACCAAACAAAAAAACAAAAACACCGACCAAAAAACCCAAATCCAAAACCCTGAGGCAAAAAAACCCCAAACAACCCCAAGAAACAAACAAACAAAAAACCCTCACAGCAGAAAACAACCCCACCACAAAAATTAATTTTGCAGGGAAAAAAAAAGTTCAGAACAAGAGCACCCCGTAGCAAAGTAAGGTGACCTGCTGGGCCCGGGACAACTGTGGGGAGCTCTTCACCTTTAAAAATGAAGGGCCCAAATCTGCAGAGCAATCGTAATTACAGACACCAGCTACAGAAGGTTGCCTGGGATCAGCAGCAAAATTTGGTCTCACTTTTTTCACAGTGAAGCTATTCCTCTCGAGACTGCCGTGGACAGTCCTGTGAATGGGCTCCTCGTGTCAGTAAAAGCTCAATCTGCAGGAATGATTGCAAACCAGGTATAGCCTGGGATCATACGGTGAGTCAACAGAAAATCACAGGAAAAAAATTATTCCTTTGCACTAACCTGTGAACACAGAAATTAGGGCTCATTACTGTCTCAATGTCCAGTGGATGCAGTGAGTAAATTTGCCATGTGACAGGAAGGGAGGGAGAGAAAAAGAGAAAAGGAAAAGAGAAAGGAAGAGAAAATACATCCTCAGTCTGTGCTTTTACTGTCTGTTCAGAGCCTGCTCTTGAGAAACCCGGTGGCCCTGCAAGCCCCATCATTTCCATACATCCACAAGACCTCCCAGGATAAGCTTAGGAACCCTAAGCCACCTTTTACCTAAATCAAGTTAAAGTCTGGGTATATATTTTGCTTTTTCTTTTGGGCAAGTGTTGAAAAATACATCAGAGGAAGCAGTGTTTGCATTAATACAGAGCCTGTATTTCTGTGGAAGAAAGCACTTGAAGATGACATTTCGCACCGGGGTGGTCCTCCACACAGTCAATAATATAAATAAATTAAACACCCGGTTCAGCCAACTTCAGGAAAAAGATAAATTACCTTATTTAACCAGCTGCACTGGCAGGAGCAATAGGCACAGGAAATGACACACGGCGCAGAGCCTGTATCCATTCTGCTGTTGAATTTGCTCGTCGGGATCCCCACAGAACCACTGATGCTTCGGAGTCCAACTGCAAGGCTGGGCCTTGATAGCTGGAAGTCACAGAGAATAAATATGACGTTACATTAAAAATTTAAAAAGCCTAAATACGAGTTTTATCTTGATAGCATGAAGTCAATTTTTAATACGCTCGTTTCTCAGAAAGCAGCCACTTCCAATTCCACCCAAAGAACCCTTCAAAATCTCTCTTTTATCAATGATGGGTTTCACTGAATTATTCACCAGATCACAGCTGCCAGAGATTTTAAATACACACATGACAAGGACTGTAACAGAGAGCAACCTTCTCCTGCAGGCCTATCAGCGATGCTGACAGTTGCACCGCAGATGCCCCAAGCTGATCCAGTCTCCTTCCAGCACAGCACCATAATTGCACGCCGGGGAGCAGCCTTTCTGTGTCACCCCTGGACAGGCACAATTCTCAGGAAATTAAAAATAAAGACCACTGTTTTCAGGGAGATGTTAAACTCGTGGGCATGAAGGTGTCTTCCGAAGAACTATAGATGCTTAAAAGCAGCCCTATTGTACAGCAAAACAATCCTAACTGTAACAACCCTGGAGTGCTACAGGAAATGATTCCCAGTTTGGACACTGGACCGGTAAGCAGGGGTCTGGGCTCCCATTCTCAGCCGTGTCCTGCCGGGCAATCAGAGCTGAGGCGTTGCACTGCTGGTCTGCTTTCCACAGTTTGGCTGTCGTTTCTGGTTAGATCACAGGCTCCTTCGGGTAAGGACTCTCATCATGTGTCTGTTCAGCACCTGTCACAAGAATTTGAGGTGGACAATTAATGTTTTAATACACAAATAATAATAAAAGTATTAATTATGAGCAATTTTAAACACATAGAATAACCAGAGGGCAACCTGGCTGGCCGCTTGTCTCCGAAAGACCATTTCCTAGGGACACAGGCTGACAACTGGCAAGGAGCTGCCACAGCCAGAGATGTTTGGCACTGCCTTCCCATCGCCCTGACCGCTCCAGCTCAGTCTAGCCGCTTTACAATTCACAGCAAGGTGGCCAGGATTTTTCTCCAAGCTATTACTCTGATTGCAATCCTCTACTATTTGGTCCTCAGTGGTTCAATTTGTATTTGTCCCTCTAATTAGCATTCCTCAATAAAAAGGTCAATGATTCAGTCCCTAATCTGAACAAAAAAAAAATCTTGCCTACAGAGCACACCTGCTCAAGAATATATAAGACAAAGGAACCGTTGAAAGAATACTGGTGCTTCATCACAAATTAAGCTGCTTTTTTACCTGTTTTAAAGACAAGCTCCCCATTCTCACCCACTGCTCTTTTTGCTTGCACGAACAAGTCTCAGGTGTAATTCTCTTTTCCTAGTTCAAGGTAAGCCTACAGCATCCACTATAACATTTCACAAGAAGACCCTTAGTAGCCCCGTGCAGTAGGTCTCTACACAGTTTCAGTGCATCTGTGGCGCAGGAAAATGATGCACATTTTGAAGTAAACAGGTTCCACAGGGAAGTCTAGCGGAATTTCTCAGTGTAGTTGCATTTGAAGTCAAAAAGTGCACCAAGAACACCACCCTCCCCTGCCAAATAAAAGCCATTTGAGTTAGAACCCAGCAGCCATGGGTTATATATTTGAGGTTTGGGCATTTCTTTGATGTCCTGATAAAAAACACATATACACTACAACTGTGAAGATCCACTTTCTGACACCAGTTTAGGCTGGGCTTTGAATTTAAGGCTTGCAAGTTTCCTTCCTCATGTCACCAGTTCTATATAATTCCTTATAAAATTACTAATTTTTCCAGTCAGGATGTAAGGCCTGTTCACAAATCTCCTCTCAGAGACACCTGCCTGTTGCATTACCCAGATTTTGTACTGAGTGGGGGGGTCATCATAACACCCCTGTCTCACTAAAGGAAACAAATACAACGGTACCTTTACTTTATTTTACACTCAAGCTAAAATTAAAGAGGACAGTAGGAATATTCAAGCAAATTGAAAGACAAATCTAACAACCCTTACACATATGGATTAGATCTACTGCTTGAATGCTATTACCCTTTCTGGCAAGGGTTTACAAATTGGACTTCTATTTTATGAATTCATGATATGTTTATTTTCAAAAGATATATGCCTCCAAGATGCAGTGAAACCTTCAGAGGGTTGTGGAATGCCTGTTCTTAGTGTTTTTACTGCGAATTGCAGGTAGATCATCCGCTGAGACTGGAGTCTGGCTGCCCTGGGCACGGCAGAGTTTGAGACTCTAAGTCTAAACAGAAAGGGGGGACAAAGAGAAAAGCGACAGAAAGCAGTAAGAGGGTAAGGGATTTGCCTAGGGACGATGCCCCTTCAGAATAAAATTATCTGCTGCCGGGGAGCACCTCACCACTCAGCATCCCCCTGGCCAACTGCAGCAGCAGAAGGGGCAGGTCAACCAGGCGAACGTTGGTCCTACCTGTCCTGGTACTCCAGGGAGGAGCTGTCAGAAGATGATTTTCTTTGTATGTAGCTCAGGCCAGCCACTACCACTGGGCTCTAATTTTGGCTGGCAAGTCAGGTTTTATCATAATAAAATTAATGACAACGAGCACTAGCTACAAGTAATCCCCTTCCCTCAGCTGTTCTCCAAAAATATCACACTCACTTTTCAGTCTGGATTAATTATTTACATCCCATCACTGCTGTTCCCATTTTCCTTGCCTTTTTGCCCTGTGTCACCATCCCTTTCATCCACACACAGGCTTTGGAGACCTGCTGGCTGCTGTACAGCATTAGTAATAACCATCACTGCGAAACCCCTGCTGTTGACACTTTGAAATCAGACCATTAGCGGCAGTCGGAGAAGTGCTGCCTGCAGCCCAGGGATCTGCCATCGAGCAGCCTCCCGGGAGCCTGATTTCATCACAACCTGTCTGAATGCAAGCGCGAGCGTCTGCCAAATTTCACATCTAAATAGATCAGAAGGAGAGAAGGAAAGAGGCAGGCAGGGAAGGACAGAAAGCAACCAAACCAGGATTAAACATCATGTTATTTCCAGGGAGAGGACGACAAATAAGCGGGACATTGCTTCAGCAACTGTTGCTAGAGTTCCCGCGAATGCTTTTCATCCAGGCTCACCTCCGAAGGAGCTGTGCTAATCTCCCTCGCTGGTGAGGCTGTTAAAACGCTCACCACCACAACGCAGCAGCGAGGGCAGGAGATCTGAGGATTGCACCAGCCCCAAAGCACTCGGGAGAGCTGTTGCCGCCTCAGAAGCTGTTTCACATGTACCTTCGCTGCTCTGATGTGGGGAAAGGTGGAGGGGAGGGGTGGGGAGGGAGAGGGGAGTTTCCCTCAGCACCTTCATTTACAGGGTTGAGGTACTACAGAGGGGTGGGAAGCACCCCGATAGCTGGTCTCCCTGCAATGGATTCAGGTTTGATTTTTCCCTCTGCAGCAGCACTGTGTGGCAAATCCCGCAGCCCTGCAATACTTCACCTGCTGCTAGGGCTGTACTACCTCAGGCAAGCCAATACTTTCTGGTGTGGCCATATTACCTCGGACAAGCCCCAGTACCTACACATGCAGAGGGGCACAGGGAAGGAAACCTGTGCTGGACAGGGTTGTTCACACAGAGCAATGGCGCTGGGCTCCTGGCCAAGCAGGCAGGCCCAGGCTTGCTGCTGCGCCATGGCTGCCCTGGAGACCTCGCTGAAGGGCGGGTCCTGAGGGGAGCGGAGGGGAAAAGGAAGGGGAAAGGCAGTGGTGAGATGGAGGGGAAGGTGCTGAGGGGAGGAGAGGTGAAGGGGGAAGGTGAGGTGGAAGGGAAGGTGCTGGGGGGAGATGGAGGGAAAGCAGTGAGGGGAGGAGAGAGGGAGGGCAAAACCTGAGGGGAAATGGAGGGGGAAAGCCTGAGGGGAAGATCTGGGGGTGATGGAAGAGGAAGGTGCTGAGGGGAAGAGCTGAGGGAGGTGGAGGAGGAAGGTGCTGAGGGGAAGAGCTGAGGGGAGATGTAGTGGGAAGGCACGGAGGGCAGAGGAGATGGAAGGGCAAAACCTGAGGGAAGGCGGAGGGGGAAGGCACTGAGGGGAGGCGAAGCACTGAGGGGAAATGGAGGGGGAAGGTGCTGAGGGGAAATGAGGTGCTGAGGAAAGGAGAGATGGAGGGGGAAGGCGCTGAAGATGGAGGGGGGGTCACGGACAAGAAGGGAGGCTGGGCCAGGGCTGCTGACCTTCCTTCCCTTGCTCCCCGCCAGGCTTGAGGGCGGCTGTGGGGGGCCATGCCAGGCCTGGTGCAGATCGCCGCAGGCAGGAGAGCGGCACGGGCAGGCGGTGGAGGGCAAGGGGCTGCCCGTGCCCCCCTTCACCGCAGGCCACTGACACGAAGCCACCACGGAGAAAGAAGAAGCAGCAGCAGCTGCTGCGCGGGAGTGCCACCACCACCACCACTGTGCAGGCAGGTGAGCTGGGCTGGTGGCCACAGCAGGCGCAAGCAAAGGCCACCATCCCCTGTGAAGCCACCGCGCTCCCCACACCTGCCCCAAAATGCCCCACGCAGGGTCCGGCCAGGCCTGGGGAGGGAAGGGGTCATCGGGCAAAGCCATGTGTACACCAGGCTGGTACGTGGCCACTGCTCACCATCACGTTTGTGCAATTGACACTGCACAGACATGAAGGGACACGCAGCTGGAGTATGTGTACCAGCAGGAAGGCAGCTCGGATTCACCTGTCCTTGTTGGCCAGAGCATGCGGTGCTTGGCTCTCCCTCCATCCTGCAGGACAGCTGCCGTGGAGAGAAAAAACAACCTTCCCTAGGAAATCATCTCTGGCACTTCAAAATCTTTCACTGAACCTGTAGCCTGTTTATACATATAGTTTCATATATAGCTACAAATCTATCCAAAAAAAAGATTGAGTACATGTAACTACACAGCATAAGCAGTAGGAGGCATAAGACATCTGTCAAGAAGTAGGAAATTTCATAAACTGCCTAAGATTTGGGATGTTGCAAATATGTAGTGGTTTTCTTTTGGTGAGCTACAGTATAGTTGTTTAAATATTCGCCATTCCACAGGCATGAGTCACAGCACTGATCTAACTTCCCATCAGTGGGGCTGAGTTGCTGTTATAGCTACAGAAAGGGGAGGTTAATTTCAAAAAAATCTTCCATGTAAAGGAATAGCCATTCACTTCCAGTATCTTAGTACAAAAGGTGCCTGAAAGTTTCCATAAATTGTACTACTAAAAAAAAAAAAAAAAAAATCACATTGCTTCTGTATTAACAGGTAACAGCTTAAAAAAAAATCCCCAACAATTAAAAAACAATTTCCTGCCTAAATCGAGTTAGACAAGCACAGTAAACTTGATGCCAGTATAGAAGTGCTATTAATGCATTAACAGCCACAATAAATACATTTTACAGGTGTGAGAATCATCGTTAGCCAATCAGATAGATATATATTTCCCACTTAAAAATAAGATTTTTAGGCCATTAATATTTTCTTATAGATTTGGTTTCTTATTAATCACATGTAAAGCAAGCACTTGTCTCATCATCCTCTTTATGAAATAAGCAGGAAAGCCTCAGAGGCAATGCATACATTCTTGCTAACAGCGTTTATCATTTTAACAGATAAACACCACCAGAAAACCAGAAAGCAGCGGGCCCGCTCCCCTCCATCGCTTCAAATCCCAAGTCCTGGGAGGAACCCTGACTCGGCCCAAATTAATGCAGAAGAGAATCAGAAGGATGCAGAAATAAACAAGGTTGTAGTATCAACTTCCACCATTTTGGACTCCAGTCAAACAGATCAAGGTCTTTCTGCTCAGCTTAACGAAAGCCTTCGATGGGACGGGATTCTTGAAGATCCTGTAGCAGAGGAAGAAAGGCTGCGTATCTATAAGATGAACAGAAGGAAACGGTACGAATCGTATATCCAGCAACACTTGCTCACTGAGCCATGCCCAACTGTCAGGCATTCCCCATTACTTCATCGCAGGGCGTCATGCACAAGCAGCGATCACGCAGTATGTAAAGAAGATTGCTGCAGTTATTTTCCGGAGTGGCGAGCATGAACTGGTCCTGAATGCTGAATGAGCTAGCACAGTCTCCGAGCTGCAACCAGTGGTGTCACCCAAAATCTCTCAACAAGTTCTATAGCTTAGTACTGATTACTCACCGTCTTAATCTGTGTGGAGAACAGGACGTTTATATTTTAAAAACAAACCAACCCGTTAGTTAAAACATGGATGCAACTCGGACTACTTCAACAATTAAAAGTGCTCCTTTCAATACTGCCTATTTGTCCTGGAGTATCCCTAGTTATTGCTATTAGTTTATTTCAAAATAATACTCACTGCATTACACCTGAGCTTTTCAGGTATTCACATCATGAATTGGTGGCCCTGAAATCAGCAAGTGCAGCCCTTGTGGCAGATGGGGAAACTGAGCGTGGGCAGCTGAATGACCAGATACCTTGTTTGGAGGCTAAAACGATTTGCATGCACACAAACTTACCTAGCACTTGAAACCAAGCGAGCTGCAAAATCGGGATTGGAATCCAGCCCTCGTCTCCTGGCTTGTGATCTAATTGTTAGGTACAGTATTTTATTTTACTATAAAAATTAATTGTATCAGACCCTCAGATTTGACATTCTGGAGAAGCACAGCACATATACAAGGAAAATGGAGCACATCTATAACAATGGGGTTATCCTTGTCATGGTATGTACTACCTAGAAGCCCATTTGGCCAGTATGAATTAAAAATCACATCAAGCAGTAAGCTGCCTTGTACTCCCCTACTTCAACTTTCCATAGTAAAGGAACATCTTTCATGCAGAGTGTTACTATAATATTAAAGAAAAAAAGCCCAGGCCACACTAAAGGAAGTATCTGGAAATTAGATGGCACATCTGAAATGAGAGAAAAGTTTTTCCTGAAGCCCTCCTGAAAGATCCTGTTCTGATTTTTAAAGTTTTTTCTTAATGGCTCTTCAAATGGACTGTCTTTTATACAGCAATTGATGTTTATATATGGCTTTTCTCCTGTTTAATACTTTAAACACTGCACGGTACTCAAGTGCTTGCACAGACTTTCGCAGGAGCAGCGGCATGCTTTAGAACAGCTTCAAAGCTCCCTAGATTCCAATAATGTCATTACATGCAAATCTAGAGCTTTTGCAAGCAGATAACCAGATGAACAATAAAAAGTAAGTAAAAAATCCCATTATGAATTAATTAACTGATGTTCAATTGCATCCATTTCTACTCTGCCAGAGATACTAACAAAATCAGCATGGCTGCAGATTCGGAAGGGTTTAAAAAACAGATTAAGTATCCAGAAAAACACTACAGCATTTCTCTCGAAACAATAGTTGTAACCACCTATTTTGTTTTTATAAAGTTTAACGCATAACACATTCTAGTCTTATTTTTATGCTGTATTTACTAAAGTAGCATTTGAGCATCTACATTTTTAACTAAAATTAAAAAGAAATTCCTGTCTGGTTAAATACTTGTTATATTTGAAAAGGGTAAGTGCTTCACTTGCAGGATATGCTGAAATCCATACCAGAAACTCTCTTTAAAAATAAAACTAAACCAGATGAAAGACTCAAATACATACCGGAGAGGATTTTCAGCTGTCTTCAAGGCACTTTTTCAAGTGTCTTACTAAACTGGTAAAACCACAACATTTGGTGTTGGGGTTTTTTTTAAATACACAGTTTTATATAGGAAACGCCTTCCTAGAAAATGTAAACAACAGCAACACATGATATAAGAGAAACAAGAGGGGAGCTGGGATTGGCAGGATATATTTATTACTAAGTAAATACCATAATAAACACTGAAAAGCTTTGAATGAAAAATAAAGAGACGTCCCTATATGATGGTTTTCAGATAATTTATTACCAATAAAGTAAAAGACAAATTGAAAATTAGGAGGGGGTGGGAAACGTCACAGACATCAGAACACTTGCACAGAGCTAATCAGAGCTTTGCAAATGTTGGAACATAAATAATTTAAAAGGTATCTCTACCAATTAAAATATTTTTAAGAGGTACATAATTAAGTTTGTTTGCTTTATAAAAATCAGGTGCTTTATCCTAAAACCATAGTGTAAGGGTCATTTGATTTCTAATTTAGCTAGGGACAATTAATGATTACAACTTAAAATAATCTTCTCTCAGATCTCCTGCAAATGAATTCATTGGAAGAGCGTTGTTGGAGCAATCCGGGGTCTGTGTTCTTCCAGCGTCCTGTGTCCAACAGTGGCCAGCACCAGATGTTTCAGGAGCAAGGTACATGAAACTGCGAAGCAAGCCATGATGCAATAGCTTCCCCAAAGAAGAGGTCTGTCCATTTGAAACCCCACATGCTTAGGGGCCAAGTTGTGCCTTCTGTTACACAACAAGTATATCTTGGGGCAACGTTTAGGGGAGAATCGTGACATGTAATTTAAGACTTATCTCCTAAATACTGTAGTCTGAAACCAACATGTTTATTGAGAAGACTGTGCTGCTCTTAACAACTCTGGAGCAACGCCTACCTGACTTTGGCATCCTCTGTCACCCTGGTTTTAGGATCTGGTTTTCTGAGGCAAGTACCAAAGATTAAGGACATTCTGTTCTGAGCTAATAAATAAGTAAAAACCCAAAACAAAACAACAAAAAACCCAAACCACACAAACTCAAGCTTTCCTTCCTGCTGCATTTTTAGTCTCCCAAATCATTTCAGTTCACACTACAGTACACTTCCACACCATTCATCGCACTTGCACAAACATGCGTTAAGTACAGCTCAAGAACAGGCTCTCGAGTTTCTAACTCACCAGCGACAAAATTCACCCTTGGGGCTATGTACTAGCAAAGTCCTCTTTAAAAGCAGGTCCAGGGCTGATGTTGCACCAGAAGGTGACCTGCACCTCAGAGGAGTTTTGGAATACATGGAAAAGCCATGTCCAGCTAAGTCAAGTCTACCAAGTGTTTCTGAGCTGCTACACCACGCTAGCCACGCTCCCAAAAGCGGATGCTCTCCACACTACACTGCTCTCTGTCAATATAGAAAAAAAACCATCTGGGTAAAGTAAGAATCCTCTCCGTCTTATTTTCATCAAAGCGCATGATAAACTAATGCACGTAACATTCAGATGGCCTTTCACAGTATCTGAAGTTATTCCCTTTGGTCCCCAAACTCATCACGCACTTGGGACTGGAGGGGTTATTCAGCAGCCTACAGACAGCAAATGCTACCCCATCCCAGTGACATCCCGAATATTAAAATCCAGAGAGGACACGGACCTTTGCAGCGAGAAGCTCAACAGGGAAGCAGAGCTACAGCTGTGGATTTTGCTATGCAATAAAAATGTGCCTGTCCTTTGCTACCATCTACCTCTTCACAACCCCCACCATGACAGCGTCACACACCCGATCCCAGCATCTCCTTCTCCACTCTATGTCCCTGTATACACGGCGCATTTTCTGAAACTTTCCTGGTTACAACTCCCTTAGTGCAGGCAGAACAACGTCGGTAAAAACTAGGCACTGGTGTTTTTCCACCACCACGCTGTCAAGACCTGACTTTCCAATAATAAAGGGATAATTTTTGGCCTGATACTCTTCGTTACAAGTCCTACTACACAAATGCTAGCGTGTCACACAGACTACAGCGCTGCAGAAGTCACTGTGAGTACACAAGATACATCGCGCCATTCACCTAAAGAACTTCAATTACCTGATCCTTTCTCTGCTGCCTGGAGCTCCAAAAGCAGTTTATCTCCTGCTCTACTCAGAATTCCTCTTCTTTCCAACTCACACCTTCAAACCGGACATGAATGCCATAAGATAACATTTTTGTATCTGTTAAATGCAGAATTCCAGATTTTTCTCTGTTAGATTTTTCCAGCAATTTCCAGCAGATGGTTCTTCCAGAGAAAACAGTCTCGCGATCTAAACTGAAATGAATGACAGCTCTGGCTAACTGTAACCAAATGACCTGTTAGATTCTCTGCAAGAGAACGAACCGCCCTTATTTTTGCACATCACCACAAAGCATCAAATGAATTTCCACCTGCCAGGAGCTATTCCACGTTCTTTCTTACCTGTCAATTTTTTCTCTGGGAAAATGCTTCCCCTTATTTTCATCTGATTACTGCACTGCAGGGAAGGGGAGGGAACTCGTGACTTTAAAGGCGAAGAAACAAGTTCCTTACTAAGTTATGTTCCCACAGAAAACTGCGTTCAGGCCATTCTGATACTTAAAGCAGGAGTTAAGAGCTGAGAAAGAGGGTCTGTACCCGCTTTAGCTAGTGGAGTTAGCACAGTACGTTAGATGGGACTGGGATGGATCAGAGCAACAGAGACAGCCATCAGTCAGCAACCATCCAGGACACAGTCGTTCCCAAGGTACTCTGAAGTTTCCAGCTCTATGCTGGAGAGGAACCGCCGCATGGTCTTACGACAGTTGTAAGCCAGCGTGGTGGTGTACACAGTCTTGGCATGCTTCGGGTAGACGATGGTGGTGCTGGTGAAACGCTGGGGCTTGTTGCGGGGCTCGAAGTGGACCTCCGCTTTGTAATTGCGCCATGTGCAGTTTGGGACACAGATGACCGTCTGACTGCAAGAGGAAATGCTTAAGCCCACTGGCATATAGATGTCATCGATGAAGTGCTTCTCCGAGTCGTATTTAACCGAGGATGTATACCTGAAACACAAGAGACACGTGTGTGAGCTCTGCTCCGGAGTAGCAGGCTGCATTTTCTGGAATACAGAGCCATCGGGTACTGGGATGGCTCCTCAGCCCTGAGGTGGCACCTGCCACCTCAACACAGGAACAGCCACAAAACGCAAACACTGCCTGCTGGTGTCTCACTCGCTCATTTAAGGAAAAAGCCTTATGTTAGCAGCACCCCAGCACTGTCACTGTTTTGTCCAGCTGCCAGCACTACCAAACATCTTCTCAATCCTCGTGTCCATCGTTTTAAGCCTGAGCTCTATGAAGCCAAGAACCTCCTTCAAACTCCAGTGCCTAAACCCAGAGGCCTAGGTCCACATTTAGGCTTTGCACATAAGCATCCTAATTCCTCAGAGTGCCAAGTCCATGGAAGCACATATTATTTTCTCAGTTCTTCTTTGCCGAGAGTCACACGGGAGTTCTCTGCTATCACTCCCGGCATGGGGCACACTCTGAAGATTCAACTGGCAGGAAAATACTACAATTTGCACATCAGACTCTGCTGGCAAGAAAATCCTCTGTGTCTGGACTGCAAAAGAAAGTTTTCATCTCCTTCACACTGCAACAACCCTGTGTTAGCTTTTTCACAGTGCTAACTGTCTTCGATTACAGCCACGGCGCGGGCTCCTTCCCCACACCAGGGCAACCAACGCCTTCCACCTTCCCGTGCATTAGGCTTCTGTTTGATTGTATCAGTCTATCTCTGCTTGCACAGTAATCAGCTGGGAGCCTTTATTTCTCATTACTGCAAATCACGATGTTCAAATGAATAATTCACAGGCTGCGAAGCGATTCAGCACATTGAAAAAAATAATTATGCACTCTCTTAATATTAACTTTTCTTTTAGTTCACACAACCAGCCACAGCTGATAAGATAGAAAGTACTTATTACAAACCCATGAGGTTAGGAGAGCAAAATTCCTTTCCCCTAATAAAACAGTGCTAGAAAGATGGCTGCTTTGAAGATCTTCCCTCATGATTACCTTCTGGTTCATCAGTTGAAAGGCAACATTTTGGAGCAGTGCAATGAAGTAAAAGCAGAAGAGTAAAATACAAGAAAGTCTTCCTGGAAAAAAAACATAGGGGATTAAAAGAGGCTGAACACCCCTTCAGCCTGTACAAACGCCCAGGTCCAGGAACGTACAGCTGGTGGAACAATAGCTCTGCAAATAAATTAACTTAACTCACAGGCATTGATAAGGCCTAACTACTCCTTTACGTGCTAACGCCTTCAAAACTCGATGACTGTAACACAGTATTTACCTTATTTCCTTTGGTGGTAACGGGTCAAACTCAACTCCTTCACCAAAGGATAAAGGACACAATCTTGGAGGGCAGCTGGGGAGAACAGGGCTGGGAGAGAACACAGAATTCTGCAAAAAATGCAAAAATAATTCTGTTTATGTCACAATTTGGTATATTCTCAAGAAAACGCATTTATTTAGTCCTCGGTACAGAGCTGTTGAGGTTCACGTTTACATGCAAGAGGATCTGCTAGTCCAAGGCACGCCTACAGGTGCAACCCGCAGGTCTGACTTGACACTGGTCTACAGCACCAAAGATGTGGCAAGGTGTAATTTTTGAAGACAAAGTCCTAACTCCAGGAGCTTACTTCAGAGGAGCCACTCTGGGAAATGAGAGAGAAATACAGCCCCTCGGTGCCGCGTAGCTTTCTGCAGCATGAACTATAGTCCATTCGCTGTATGAGCTCACGTTCAATTTATAGCTAACATTATATATGCGAGAGCTCTCCATGCTGGATTCATCAGATATCCCCACGGGCAGATCACAGCAGGAAATTATTGCAGGGCATCTTGCCGTGAGCAACCCCCTCATTTCACAGCTACACCGTGGCTACTATTTGAAGGCATTAAACCCAACCTGTCTAATTCACACACAACCTGTTGGGAAGGATTAACTCATTCCCACTGAGTGGCAGGTCACGGAGCGTCCCCGTGCTCCTCTCCTGGATGGGCAGCGCCACGAGCCGACACCAGCCTGGCAACGTCCCACAGCCAGAAGGAAACCAAAGCGGCCCCAAAGGGAAGCAACCTGCTTGTGTTTTTGAAGCCACCTCTGCACATGTGCTTTACTATCCAGGGGTGAGGGGGCTGTGAGCATCTCTCCTGCTCAACACATGGCTCTGCTACAGCCTTTTCCAATTTCACGGCAGCACCCCTGTAGAAAAGGGATCTTTCCTCTAGATCTGCGGCTCCTAAAGTATTTGTACCAACAGCTCAGCATCAAAATTCAAAAATCATTTTGTGAAAAACTAGCGCATCTCTAGCTGATACTATTAACTGAAACCATGGTTTAATATGCAAACTTCCCACTCTGGGTCACTCTCTGGAATAACAAGAGTTCATTTTCCACAGGGATTTTCAAAGATGTGCTGCGACGCAGTCCCAACCCCTACCTGGGGCAGGAAAGACAGGGTCTTCCCTTGCATCAGCAAGAACCGACCCCAAAGCTGAAGGCTTTTTAAAAGCACCACCAGCTCCTCTGACCCAGCATGGCCCTGGCTGCGGATGCCCCGGTTCCCCAGCGGGCTCCTTCCCATCACGGGAGCGGTAAGGGGTACGACGGCATCAGTGGGAGGGAGGGAAACGGGGCCCCGCTGTTTCCAACCTGTCCCCACACCGGCCACCCCAGTGCCAGCCCCCCCAGTGACCCCAGCGCCGTCGGGCTGGTTTGCCACCCTCCTTTCCCCAAAGGATGCTGCGGGGCCTGGAGCGCGGCCGGGGCGGAAAGCCCAAGGAGAAGCCGCCCGCCGCCAGCCCGGCCGTCCCCGGTGAGGCACCACGGCAGGGTCCAAAGGGCAGCGGCTTCCCCACTCCACCGGCCGCAGGCAGCCCCCGGGGCGCGGGGCCCAGCACCTGCCGCAGCGGGACCGAGCCCGGGACCAGCGGCAGGGCGGCGGCGGGTGCCCGAGGCTACCGCGGGTGCCCGGGG
>VYZW01024789.1:15469-90586 GCA_013401315.1 Balaeniceps rex | reverse complement strand
CCAGGTCGGGGGCGGGGCCTGCTCCCTTCGTCGCCCCAGGGCCCCATCCCCTAGTCTCCTGGTGCCCCCATGCTCCCGGTGCCCACACCGTCCCAGTGCCCCCACCATCCCCGTGCCCCCACCGTTCCGGTGGCCTCATGCTCCCGGTGCCCCCACCATCCCGGTGCCCCCATCATCCCAGTGCCCCCATCCCCATATCCCCGGGCTGCATCCCCGCCCGGGCACTGCGCCCTTGCTCCCGTACCCAGCCACACGGCAGTGGCCAAACCAGCTCCCGATAGGCTGCCCTAAACACGGCCCTAGTCCAACCTATGGCCTGTGCCCTAATGCGCTGCCCGTTCCCATGCCAGCACGGATTTTGGGGAGCACTGAAAGAGCAAGCCCCGACTGCCAGATCCTTCTGGGCTGTCCCCACCAACACACTGATTTCCCCAATAGCAAGGGTCCGCTGGGCATTCTGGCAGCCGGGTTAAGCCCCCCCAGACCCCCCTGGACTGACCGCCACAGCTGCCTGGGATGGCGGGTACAGAAAAGCAGCCGGGAATTATTAACAGTGTCCATGCACCGCAACCAGATTTATTAAGTAAGGTGTTTTTGCTGAGACCAGGCCTGACCCCCGCTGTCTGCCTGGGCGCTCCCGGCAGGCAAGGGGCAGTTTGGGCCTGGGACAGGCCATGGTAGTTAATGCCCTCAAAAACTCTTTAAAACTTTACCCCCAGGCTGATCTTTCTCAGAGGATTTGGACCCAGGCAGCAGCACTACCACCCTTAATTGCATTTTTCAGGCAAAGCTGCTGAAGCCGAAACAAGAAAACAGAGGGAAAAGGTCTTTCTAGCGCTAGATGAGACCGAGGGAACGTTTTTTGGAAAATCCTAATGAAATAATTGCGCCGTGTCATCAGATTCGGTGAGGGAATACTCTTGTGGAGGGAAAGCAACTGCCTGCAGCCGGCCAAAGTCAACACTCCCCTGTGCAGTAACAAGCAGTCTGGCCTGACGGGCCCAGCGCAAGTGAACCCAAACCTCTGAAAAGAATTCCTTCCCTGCCCCAAAATTAAAAGCAGAGCAGAGCTTTCAGCCGTAGGCGTCTGTGGTTTGCAGCTATGCGGTGCTGGGAACTCCGGAGACTTCCTCAAGGAATTTACATTCCTTTGAAGAAATAGGAAAGGCTGTTTGTCTTTGCTGAAAAATGCACATGGAAAGAAAAAGAACATTAAAAATTTTGATTGAAATCTTTGGGGTCTGAGCAAATGTGCTGGACAGGTGTTTTCTTCCTTTTGATTTAAATGCATCCCAAAAAAAGAGAGATTCTGGTCTCTGCGAGCAATGGGAAAGCTGATCGCTCCTCGCTCCAAAATCTCCCATAAAAGCCCTTTATGAAATTAGACGCCTCAGAAGGCGCTGGAGCAGTTTCCAGATGAACACGATCACTATTTCAGAGCTGCCGTGCAGCTCCTGGGCTAAAACCCACGCTGCCAATGACTGAGTTAGTGCAATTTTGCAGGGGGGGCAAACCTGTAGCACCTCCTCTGTAGCCTCTGAGGGCTGCGGGTGTCCCCACGGCCGCTCCCATGGGGATCGGGGTCCGAGCGCAAGGGATCCGGTGCCAGCGGAGCTGCGTGAGGCCGCAGCCAGCCATGCCTGGGATGAGCAGAGCCGCACGGGCTTCTGGAAATCTTGCTGCTCTTTATTTAGCAAAAAACTTCCCACTCTGGCCTGGCTTGATGCAAATGACAAATTTTTTTGTGCCCTTCCAGGTGCTCATTTCTGGGCTTGGCAGATGAAATGGAGGTGTTTAAGCAGCCAAGGGGGCTCCGCAGCCTGCCCTGCCTTGCACCGGGCTCAGACCTGAGGATCTCCCGCAGCGCCAACATCCAGAGCTGCAAATTTGCCTGCTAGGATGAAAAGGAAGCGTTTAACCAGAATTTTAACTACTCAATAACTAAAATACTATTGATAGCCACTGTATACAGGGGCCCTGCTTTTAAGGCACATGTACTCTGCCCTCTTGGAAAGCCTGTCTCTCTTTAAGCCTCTCAAACCCTACTGATCCGTGGAATCCCTGATGGCATTGGAAACCTTTTCCCCTGCCTGTACATCACAGGTTGTTTGTCCATGTTATTTACTTTTTAACTGCCCGCGCACAGCCGGGACAGAACAGATCCGAGTATCTTATCAAGATCCTCCTTCCGTAAAGGACTTTCCCCCGGGCTGGGCGCGCTCAGCTTAATCAGCAACCGAACAATAGGAGCATTGATGCAGTGGGGGGGGGGCATCACTGCAGGCAGGGGGAAGCAAATCAGAAGGATCCCGTGTTATTTGATAACGATGGAAAATTATTTCCAAACGATGGGAAATGCCAGGCTGCTCCCCGCAGAGCAGACCGTGAACCCGCCAGGCATGGGAGTCTCGCTCACAGCAACACTTCCAAGGGGTGGGATTGATGGGAGCCCTGGAAGCAATTCGAGCGGTTCGGCTGCAGGGACGAACGCTGATGGCACATCGCTGAAGTTGCTGAGTTTTGATCGACTTTTACAGCCCTGCTGCCGCCCTCGTGAACTGCCGAGCCACAAGCCGAGGTTTTCCCAGGGCTCTGGGAAGCTCCATGTGCTGCAAGCGGCAAAGGCTGATTTTCCCCTCCCCGCGGGATCCAGACCCTGATGGCAGCCCTGTGGGCTTCCCGTGTCCTGCTGGCAACAGGAGGGCACTGCCACTTCCCAGGGGCACAGTGAAACATGCTACTTTGGTCCTGGTGACCCTGTATCCCAGGCGAGGCAAGGGCCCAGGGAGCTCCCCCCTGCTCCCAGCAGGGACACCCCTGGCACCCCGAGTGGCACTGGCCCCCGGCCCCCACCACCCCCAGATGTCCCTGTGCTCTCAAAGGCAAGGCCGGCAAAGTACTCGAGGCCACGTGCTCCCACCTGGACTCCGGCTCCGTACCGGTGGACCTGCTCTGGCTGAGAGAAGGGAATGAGCACAGGCTTTAACCTAGAAATTTTGGGTGACGGTAGCACTAGCTGGTGTAACCAGCCCCAGCAGAGCAGGCGCGCAGAGGAACGCCTTCTGCGAAAGCCTTTTCTGACGCAGCCCAAAGACAAACGCTTCAGCTCATTTTCCTAAGCACAGCAGAGCCGTGGCCTGACGCTGCCGAACAGCATCCGCGTCTGCCACCCGCCCAGCTGCGGCCAAGAAAAGTCTTGCGGAGACTTGGACATCGTCACTCAGATGCTTGAACTCACGGCCGTAAATCTGGTGAAAGAAATAAACACCCGCGTCGCCTGGCGTGGGCTGCTGCTGCCCAAGGGCGGAGAGGGCAGGACCGGCAGAGCAGTAGGCAAAAAGCAAATGAGTCATTAATTCTCCAAGCGAAAGAAACTCCTCCAACGTCATGCATGGTGTGGAAAAAAGGCGTTACCTCTTAATTTTAAAGGAAAAACTAGGATCTCTCAGAAACCTCTCCAGCAGTTAAAGTCATCAGAAATGAGCCGGTTATTTAGGAGCACCAGGTCAGCTCTGCTGAACCGCCTGCACGGCACAGGGAGCTGCTGCGAACGCAGATGCTGCCGGCGGAGAGTCGCTTGCTGGAGCGGCAGAAGGTGGAAAAGCCAGAAAAGAGAGAAGCCGCAGGAGACAGCAACAGAGACGGACAGCACGGAGCCCTGGGTCCAGCGCGTTCTGGGTGAGGTCCGTCCCGGCCGCTGGGGTTTGCTGCATGGCAGTTGTACAGAAAACACCCAGCAGATGAACATCAGTAACCGTTTAATTCATTTTAGTGTCACACTCTGACGTACAGCCAGAATTACACCTCAGCCAAAAAACGTAAAAAGTGGCATTTTATACAGGAAAAAAAAAAAAAATCATCTTTATTCCCCAGAGATGTAAACTGCAACAACTAACATACGCATACAGACGTGCCAAATCTGATAAATACCCAAGAGCCAGGGGGACAAAACCCTTATACCGAAAGTAGAAAAATGCGGACTTGCTCTCTAAAAATGCAACTCCAAACACCCAGACCTGTAGCATTCTTCAAAGGCTGAAATTAAAAATTTGTTTTTCCTTTTATTTCCTCTTATCTCCAGAATGAAATGGGGGAAGCCTTTGGGGAAAGACACGCGACGATAACTTGAACATCATCTGCAGCTATTCATAATTTAGTTAGAGAGTCATCCATAGATAGAGCAAAGAAAAATGAATCTAAAATAAATTATTCATCCCCCCACAGGAATAATGAATCTCTGCAAACCCATGTTCCCTCCTCCCTGGCTATTGCATTTGATAACGTGTGAACCATCCTGCACATGCACCTTGAGATAATCTGTCCTCGGGGAACGGCTGTTCATAATCCCGACGTGTCAACCACCCTTCCTTCTTTTGCCACCCAACGTGAAATCAGGAGAGGAAATAAATGAAGCAGCAGCGAACTCGGGAAGATTTGTAAAACTGGAGTGACGAGAAACTGCCGTCCCTCCCACAAGTGTTGTTACTGTTGCTCTGCGAGAGACATCACCCCTATGGCTCTCTGCAGCTGAGCACCCACGTGCCGCAGCCAGGGCCCAAGCCTGGGCACCCCTGAAAATACATCCTAAGGAGTCGGTGTTAGCGTCCCTGTTAACGCACACCTTGCTGCAGCAGCAGATCGGTCAGAGCAGCGTTAGAAAACCTGACCAGGGAGGATTTCATCTCTGCGGATTTAGTCTTTCTGCTCGAATCCTGTGATCGACTCCTGCCTGTTCAAGCGCAGGCTGACCCGCCAGCTGTGCAAAGGGAGGACGGGATTTTACCAAGCCAGGCACCAAATTTACCCTCTCACAGCCACAGGGCTGAGGAGAGGGAAGGGGTGCAGCCAGCACCCCTGTGAACATGCAGCCCTGCTGCACGCAAGAGGGAACGGTGCTGAAGCACGAAGAGGCAGACACAGCGTGAGCCCAGGCTCTGCCTCACTCAGGGATTTCTCATTTCACCTCCTCCCTCCCCGGTCCCCGTGAAGCTCTGGGTTTGGGTGGACAGAGCTCATTTTCCTGGAGCGTGTCCGATCCCCCCTTCCCAGAAGTGCAGCAGTGAGGACTAGTGAGCACAGCCCCTAACAGGTATAGCCCTAAGGCCCAAACTTGACCTGGTGGGGAGCACGACCCTCTCAAGAAGGCATCTGACAGCGCGATAGCTCCTCACCTGCCAAACTGGTACAGGACTTCTTTTTCCTGCACATACAAGTGAAGCTTGAGTTAAAATAAAGCAGGCACAACTGGTTGATCTGCCCCTAAACCCACACGGGATTCAATCGTTCACAGTTGGGCATATGCCTTCGAAGTCCCCCAAAAAGGGTACAGAGGAGTTTGGGAAGAAATCCAGCATTGCTAACGACGAGGCAATGTCTCCCTGCACTGAGACTCCTTGGGGAAGCTCACACAACGGGCAGGGCACAGACATCCACCAACCCCAACCCTGCTCCACGCTGGCTTTGTGGCCGAGTCATCCAAAATATTTCACCTCTGGTTCTCCTCCTCTCTGCACTGGTGCAAGCTGAAGCTCGGAGGAGGAGGAGGAGAGGAAGGCCCTCAAAGTCTGAGGCTGGCTTAAGCATCCCATCCTGGGAAGAGGCCCAGGCTCCCCGTTAAAGCCAACATTTCCAGCATCTCTCCTTGCAGGGCAGCGAAGGTGCCAAAGGGGCACACCCCTGCTCGGGACACGCCGGCTGGCACGAGAACGAGGGGCTGGTGCTGTTTGACGCTTGCTCCATGAACGGCCCTTTGTGGAGAGAGGGCGAGATGCGGTACGGGAACTCCCATCAGGGACAGCGGGCAAGTCCAGCACATGCAAGAGAAATAACAAGCAGCTGGAGATGGGCTCTGCAGATGTCTAGTCTGGCCTTTAAGCTGCAACAGCGACCGAGGCTGCCGGCTGGTTGGCAGGAGGTTTGCCAAGGTGCGGAAGGCATTAATTCAGCCCTTTACTCCTGTTCTGAAAAGGATTTGCCTTGCTGTTTTACTGGTGGTTTATGCATGCCTGTCCTGGGAGCAGGGGAGAAATCTGCTTTGGGGTTCTCTCCTGGGCATCTCATTAATTCAGTGGAGCTGCAGATGCCTGGATCCCAGCTGTTAAAGAGTTTGGGTTTTTTTTGGTGGTGGTCATGGTTTGGGGTTGGGTCCTCCCCAGTAAATAAAGATACAGAGGAACAGCTCTGCAACAGGGAGTGAGCAGTAACACCGAACCCTCAGGCAAGATCCTCAGTGCTGCAGCAGGACAGCTCAGCCAGGCTGAGGAGTGGGACACCAAGTGTATCCCAGCCAGATATTCTCTGAATCCACCTAAACCATTTTTGTAACTGCTGAATTCCAGATATCTCTCTTTTCTCCACCATGAGAACCCAGCAATGTCCTGGTTTTCACTCCTGCTAAGCTGTCTAAGGGCAAACACCCTGGTCGGATCCTCCCTTGGTCTGAATGGAGATGCAGCGCCACGGTATATGATGGTTAAGAGATCACAGGGCATGGGAGTGAAGGGACACGGATTTTTCAGCAGCATACTGTAAATCGTAAGTCTGACGAGCTTTGCTCCCAGTCACTGCAGCTAGTCCTGAGCAACGGAGTTTCCTTCTGCTCACTTAGAGTCTTTTTTTGATGAGTTTCTCCAGTTTCCGTATCCGAGAGGACTCCTGCTCAGGTGTAGGAGCGCTCAGCGAGAGGGAGCCGGCGTTCTCCACTCCAGAGGGGGGAGCTGGGAGGCGCTGGCGGAAGAGGTCCAGCATGCTGCTTTGCTCGCTCCTCTTCAGGCCCTGCGGGAACAAAAAGAACAGTGAAGCAAGCCAGTTAGACTGCGTTGATCTGGGAGCGGCTGTGCATGAGAATAGCTGCAGGAGAGCCTGTTTCAAACCTCAACCTTTTGTTCACCCACCAAGAGCTGTATGTAGACCTCTGGAGACAGCCGAGCTCAGCCCCTGGAGCCACAGCAGGTATGAGCGTGCAAAGTGAACTAAAAAGCTATTCTTCAGTAGCGACTCTACACACTTTCAGAGTACAGAGGATACACTTGCCATAGAGTGAGTGCTTTTCCCACTCCCAAACCCCTCTATATTTCTACTGAAAAAAAAGTCACCGACAATCTCAATGCAGTGCTAGCGCGCGAGCAGAAAGCCTGTGGGAGTGGTTCTAACCTTCATGTCTAGTATCTTCTGGAAAGTGTCGGTGCTGCAGTCAGCAAGGAGCTTGATGTAATTGTCGACAAACACAACCGGGGGCTCATGCGGAGCCATAACCACCTGCCGAGACAGGAAAAAAAGAGATCAGACAAATTCTATGAGTTAAAGCCAGTGCTCAGTCAACTCAAGCACACGAGTGACAGCAGGACTGGCTTCTCCTAAAATAAAATGCTTAAGGAACAAGAAAGAGGCTGTACATGCTGCTAGTAACTGAGAGGTAAAGGTGAGTGAAGAGAAGTAAGGAGCAGGGAGGAGGACGGGGTCTCTTTCTGCACAGCAGTGGTGCTTGGACCCAAGGGGCTGTGTATCGTGTTTCAAAGAGCGGCAGGACTTTGTACGCCTGTGGGCTGGCAGGCGCTGGCCAGCACTGGAGTATTGGCAAAGCTCAAGATTTTATCTTGTTGCATGGGTAAGACTAGCTGGGGAGTTGCTTGGGGCAGAAAGGCAGTGCTGGTGGTGGTGGTAACACTTAGAAAGTCCCCAGCAGATCAGGCAGCCTGGATGCAGCCCAGACCCTCACTTCGGCTGTGCATCCCTCTCGCTCCCTCCTGCCCGGAGCAGAGCAGAGACAGCGTGTCGCAGGGGAATCTGCAGTTCCTCTGTCCCCAGGACGGTGCGGGTCAGAGCAATCTGCTTTGCAGTCCTCCTGCTTTTGACACAAAACCCGATGGGTGAGCGGTGCCACATGAAGCCGCTCTATCCTTTGGGTGCAGCTCCTCTTGTACGCATCTCTGGAGAGACTGGGATGCAGCATGCGAACCCCCTGCTGACTTCTGCCCCGGAGCTCACTTCTGCCCTCTTAGTCCCAGCAATAGTCAAGTCAGGAAAAAAAATTAAAATAGCTTTGAAGCTGGTAAGGTGATTGTACAACTTGTTGTTGTTGTATTTTCCTTACATAAGCAGTGAGCTCCACAGAGAACACGTTTTTGATAATGCTGGGCAGCAAACCCATCCTTCTGGGAAAGAGAGAGTGTGCCTGCGTGTGTGTGCACACGCAGGGCAGAAACAGCACCGGACCAGACTCTTCCCTGTCTCTGAAAACATTTCCATATGTTTCCATTGACCCAGCTCACCCCAAACTGTATTCTGTCACAGAGACATTTCTTTTCCTGCACTTCAGACCAATGAAACATCATAGCCATGTATACACTTATAAATCCTTAATTTACAGCCCTTGTAAAAACCTTCTGCCAAGATGAAAAGCTGGAACTTCAGACAGCATAGCCAGAGGAGAAAGGAAACAGCTCTGTGGGACGTACGCACCCTGATGCCCTCCTCCCCGCTTGCCTCTGCGCTTTGTGGAGCTTAGCTGAATGAATTTGCTTGTGCCATCTATGGGCTCAGTGATGCTCCTGCTGAATTAGCTGCACCGGTATAACCCCGGGCACGCTACTGTATGGTGGTATTGTTGTAGCATCGCTTCTGAACCACCTCGGTACTAGGTAGGAGAGCCCTGGAAACACCGAGGAGGAGTGTATTGGCCTGTGCTTCTGATAGGGTGAAATAGTTCTTAGGGAAAAGACTCTTTAATGTACAATTTGGCAACAGCAGAGAGAGTCTGAGCACTGATAAAAAGAGACAACCCACAAGGCAAACAGAACGGCCAGAGATGACCAGTCAGCTCTGGGCTCCTGCAAGGAAACCTTTCTGCAGAAATACTGCTGGTCCAGCAGGAGCAGACACTTTCAAGAGCCTTTTTTTCTCTCCCAAACCCAAGAGATGGGTGCTGACACCAGCCCCAAACGCTGTGTGTGGGTTGCCTAGGCTCAGGGTGATCTATTCAGTCACTATGAGTAACAAACCTGCCCCAGCCAACCATTCGGCCCCATCGCCCACTGACTACACGGGCATTCTTTTGTAGAACAGCTCTGCAGAGCCATAAGCGTATTGCTGTTTAATTACTCCTTACGCTGACACCGAGCCCTCACTTGGGGCCAGCAGAAGTGCTTTATGCAGCGGCAGGGCAAGCACGGGATGTCTGAAAAAGCAGTCACGCTGCTGCTCCACATCCTACGGACCAGCAGCACTCCGCAGCCTGCACTCCCTGCCCGAGGCACTTCCTATACCGCTCTCATCTCCATCCCAGTGAAGCCAATGGGGTGTTAAGGGCAGAGAAGTTAACTGCATTACTTTTCTGATTCACGTATAAGCTCCAAGGAAAGACCTGTTTCTGTACGCAACAGGCACCAATCTTCCCTGCTCCTCTGTTAGCAGTACCAGAGTATTTTACTTCAGGTAATTTCTATGAAAATTTAGACCTGCTTTAATGTGTCTACTTACATCTCAGTCACCTTACTCCAAAAGCATGGTATTGCAGAACTAATCTCTGAGCTCAGAATGCAAGCTCAGCCATGACATACTTTGGGCACCGGAGCAAAGCCACGCTGAGCAGCAGGCAAACACGGAGAGAGCCTGGACTCCGCACCGATTCCTTGCCTTGGCTGGGGTTTACAGGAGGCTCTGGCTGGCAGCTGCCTGTTCTGCCTGACCCCAGGTCCCACTAATTCACTCACAGGAACATCTTCACAGCATCGTTGGTGAGCAGGGGACAATCCCATCGCCCAGGAGGGTACAACTGCACAGCTCCCATGGCTTCTCCTGGGATCACACCTAACTTCTTACTCCAGCAACAGGGGGGAAGGGGAGATTGCTTTGCTTGTTACTTTTTATGAAGACAACACGCTGCTTTTGGGTCATTTTCCAGGCACCAGGTCTGGAAAATGAAAAAGGACTCTGGTGAATACAGTAACCCAGACATGTTTGCACTGGCTGTTACACTAGACAGTAAACAGGTGACTCAAGCACGGCTTGGCTCCCCTGCGTGATGGAGTCTGCACAAAGGCCTGGAGTAACCTGAACTGGAGGGTTTGCCCTGCGGCAGACACTTACGGATGCTAGCTCTGATTTTCACAAGCTCCTGAGGGAATCTGGTGCCCCAACTCTCCTAGTAAGCAGAACTTGAGCCCTCGGTTACCTTGAAAAATGAGGATGAAAACTCAAATGCGATGTTAAAAGAGCGTGGGGGCAAAACCAAGGCCAATAAGCCAGTTCTGTAGAACAGCTGGCGGTGCACCCCGACAAGCTCGTATACGTTCACGTGCAACTGCAGATTGCCGCGTTCAAAGGAAGGGCCCCCTGGAATTCGCTCGCTCCGATTCCCAGTCCAGCAGTCTGGCTGGCAGGTTATCAAAAGTCTTGAGTTACCTTCAGGATCATTTCAGCCCGAGTCATGCCTTTCACCACTATCTTTGTGTAGCTGGCCGGAGCCTTCCTCACCACTTGGGACCCAATGGAGGGCAGATCCAGGAGAACCATCTTCAGAGAGTGAGTGTCCAGGAGCAGCTGCAATAGTTAATCGCACCCTGTTATTCAGGTCCCTTTTACCAAGCTCCATTAGCTGCTATAATCCCACATGCTTAAAAGTTTAACACTTCCCATGTTGGAAAAAGTCCTGGTAATTGGGCTGCAGGAACAGGAGGGACTGACCCATGTAATGACACTTCAAGGAGACGCGATCACCCGTGGCTACACATCAGCACCGTTCGTTGATTTTAACAGAGCACCGCTCTGCTGACTTGAAATGACTTATGGCAGCTCAACACCTGGCACATAAGGCATGGATTTCCAGTCCTCTTCCCCTCGACAGTATAAAGTGAAACAATCTCGATTACCTGTAGCTGTATCGTTATTTAGATACTGAGGTCAAATGAATTAACACTGTGCTTCCTCCTGCACCCAACCACCCATTGTGTCAGGTTTTCTGCATTTACTCAACCATTTTCTGATTTTTTTTTCTTTAAAAAGAAAACCACAACACAATACATCTACACTAAGAACTGCTCAATATCCTGTGCTCAGTGGCATGCTGAAACTCACAGCCTGTATGCTGGTTTTTACTAGACCGGTGGCTA
The DNA here is from genome assembly GCA_013401315.1 of Balaeniceps rex. Taxonomy (NCBI): domain Eukaryota; kingdom Metazoa; phylum Chordata; class Aves; order Pelecaniformes; family Balaenicipitidae; genus Balaeniceps; species Balaeniceps rex. The sequence goes on along the minus strand of VYZW01024789.1, from coordinate 79,478 downwards.
AATAAGCAGCAAGCAGCAGCCACAAAATTCAGCAAGGGCAGACAAGCACTGTCTGATGACAAAATGCTGTGGGTTAGGGTTTCTTAGAGCAAAATTACCCCAAGTACCGCACTCTTCTGATTGCATGAGGTATGTTTAAAGAGGTGAGACAAGACCAGCGAAGGACAGAAACCTGAAATCAAACTAGATGAAGAGGAGCACAATTTATTTATACAGCAGTGAGTGTGAAAGCCTGCTGGGCTGTCGGCACACCCAGTGCCCTTCCTGCAAAAGGGCTCTGAGGAGCAGGTGGAAGCTCGTTCTGGAGCGACACACGTCACGGGCACTGCAGAACCCCCAGCAGTCACCGCAAACAATATGAACATTTATGGTACAGCTCCCAGCACACGTGGGAATTCAGTTCAAATACAAAGGACCGAGCCGAGGAGGAGGGGTGGTAGGTCACGCCCGTTCAAATCTGGACCCTGTTATCTGCGGCAGCGTATCGTTGCTGTGTGCTGCCTGTTTCATGGTTTGCATGAGATGAACCGATGCCATCAATCTCGTCCTGGGAAGTCAGGAAACCACAGCACAAACGAGCAGCTTTGTGCACCCCGGAGCTGCTGGAGCCTGATGTCGGCTCAGGCTGTCATACGCGGATTCCTGCGTGTCTACGAGGGATCCCATAGATGGAAGATTTTTCCACGGTTGGGGAATTCACATCTTTCCCACGTAAACTTTCTCACGTCTAACAGGAGTTTTGCACACTCTGCAGCCTTTCCCACAGACACAGCACTCGCAGGCTCTGTCCCCTCACCCTATTCCCCTCTGTTACCCATTCCAGGTCCCTGGCATTGCCAACTCGCTGCCAAAGCTTGCTGAGACAGAGAACTGGTGTTAAGTCAGAGACACGAACGCACAGAAAGTGAGACCCCATAGGTCTCGTTCCCCACGCTGAACCCCTCTGTAAATATGGCCCTTGTGTCCAGATTTCAAACACGATTATTAGCAAACAGCAGGAAAAGCTGTGTTTAAGACCGGGAGGGCCAGGAAAGCATATTCCACAGCAACATTTATTTATTTTTTATTTAAATGCTTTGGGTTGGAAGGGACCTTTAGAGGTTGTCTGGTCCAACCCCCCTGCAGGGAGCAGGGACATCTTTAACCAGATCAGGTTGCTCAGAGCCCCGTCCAACCTGACCTGGAATGTTTCCAGGGATGGGGCCTCCACCACCTCTCTGGGCAACCTGTGCCAGTGCTTCACCACCCTCAGTGTAAAACATTTCTTCCTTCTATCCAGCCTAAATCTCCCCTCCTTCAGTTTAAACCCATCACCCCTTGTCCTGTCACCACAGGCCTTGCTAAAAAGCCTGTCCCCATCTTTCCTCTAGGCCCCCTTGAAGCACTGCAAGGCCGCACTAAGGTCTCCCCGCAGCCTTCTCTTCTCCAGGCTGAACAGCCCCAACTCTCAGCCTGTCCTCGTAGCAGAGGGGCTCCAGCCCTCGGAGCATTTTTGTTTGCACCAGGGGAGAGAAACCGGTGCGGAAAGATGCCGGTGGGTGACCAGGGGGGAGTTCAAAAGATGCTAAGGCAACTGAGGACCTACATGGTGCAGAGACAGAGGAGACCAGCTTCTGAAGACCTCTGTACATCTAACCCCAGGAAGGTATGTCCCACTTATAATGAGATATATTCACTGTGAATCGGGCTAATAAAAACCTTCTCAGTCTGCTTTAAAGAACCAAATTGGGCCTGTTGTTCCAATACAGTAATATTAAAACCTTTTAACATTAGACACAAGCCCACTGCTGGCAACCAGTTAATCGCTTTAGATGCTTATTTAAAAAAAGACTTCATTTAATCACTCTCAGGTTATTGCTCATCACACAAGACGAGCAGGAACCATGCTTCACTCATTTGCTTTCCATTAAGAAAGAGGGAGGTTTTGATGTAAAGCTCCTGTTTCATTTTGCAGACACACACTGCTCAGAACCCATCTTTGATGCCTAAAACCCAAGCAGCTTTTAAGGCACCGATTTGAAGTTCACAGAATTCCCATTAGGGATGATTCTGCTTTTTTTTTTTGCTTTTTTTTTTTTTTTGTTTTTTTTTTTTTTTGTTTTTTTTTTTTTTTGTTTTTTTTTTTTTTTGTTTTTTTTTTTTTTTGTTTTTTTTTTTTTTTGTTTTTTTTTTTTTTTGTTTTTTTTTTTTTTTGTTTTTTTTTTTTTTTGTTTTTTTTTTTTTTTGTTTTTTTTTTTTTTTGTTTTTTTTTTTTTTTGTTTTTTTTTTTTTTTGTTTTTTTTTTTTTTTGTTTTTTTTTTTTTTTGTTTTTTTTTTTTTTTGTTTTTTTTTTTTTTTGTTTTTTTTTTTTTTTGTTTTTTTTTTTTTTTGTTTTTTTTTTTTTTTGTTTTTTTTTTTTTTTGTTTTTTTTTTTTTTTGTTTTTTTTTTTTTTTTTCTTTTTTAAATCAGCCCCCAGGGGAGCAGCTGTATGTGCAGGGGACAGCTGAAAGCCTGCCTCATCCAAACCTCATCCTTGCAGAGTAGTGGGGTCCCAGCTCCCAGCCCACAGGCAGGGGTGGGAGATGGGGGGTCGCAGCCCTGCAGCTGCACCCATGGTGTCAAGGCAATAAACACCCTGCGCTGCCCACCCACATGTAACTTGAGGGCAGGGGCTCCTGTCAAGGGGCAGCATTTCAACAGAAAAGTTTACGTTAATTCAAGTGGCAATAATTCAACGTCCTTTCTTCCCCTAGATCGTGCCTCACCATCTTGCAGTATCTACAGCTCTCAAAGCACAACAGGGAGGCAGGTTCCTGGGAGAAAGCTGGGGAGTCCTGAGCCCCAGATGATGGGTCGTCACTTCCCTGGACCTCAGTTACTGAGTCGCAGCGGTGGAGACAGCTCTTCCCCGCCACGCAGCAGTGTTTTGATGTGCGTTTGCAACGCCTGAGGAAGCGAGGCGTGGAAGGCATTTATGCAGGAAAGAAACTGTCCTGTCTTCAGGCACTGCAGCATCTCTCATCTAGCGGGATTCAAAACTCCCACCAAACCCAGGGCCTCCGTTTAGCAATTTTTAGGACAGAACAGAGAAAATACTGCACTACGCCTCCACACCACCATCTTCCCGACACGGCTGCGAGGAGAGGAAGACAGCAGCCATCCATAACCAGCAGGCAAACCAGAGGAAGCAAAAATCTATTCGCACTCACTGGAACCCAGCCAGGACACAGGCTCTAGCAAAACTGCCATCAGGCTGCAGGGGAGCCCCTGGGCTCCCACGGCTTCCCTTCCTCGGAGAGGAAGGAGCCAGCACCTGGGAGCAGCGCACACAGTCCCTGGCAGGATCCGGCGTCGCTTTGCTTGAGAGCTGGCGTGCCGCCACCGCGGGCACGTGGCACTGAGCAACCGCCGTCACTGGGCCCGCGCAGGGAACGCGTAGGAACCAACCTGCTCTTGGCATACACGCTGTCATGTGAGACCAAGCACTGTGTGTGTTTTATGTTCAACAATTGCAAAAAAAAAAAGTCTTGGTGTTTAAACCACCTGAGCTGAGAAACTGCCTGGACACCTGGGTTTTCGGGTTGGGGTGGTTGTTTTTTTGGTAAAGTTTTCCTGTTAAGTACAGGTTGACCATGCCCCAGCTCTTCTGAGCAGAGAAGCAATAGTCTTGAGTTTAACCCCAGGAGGAGGCACAGTAGCAGCAGAGGGAGACTGAGTGACGCCCTATTTTGTGAAAATATGGGACTGAAAAACAAATCTTTCTGAGAAGGACATGGGAGCTTCTTGCAACCGTTTCTGCCACGAGCAACATTCTTTTCCTTTGCGTGAGCACACCGAAGACAATCTCACCATGACACCTTAGAGAGACGTTTGTTGTTCCTGTGCTGCTGTTACGGTGACTGGCAAAGCGAGAGCTCCCCTGCTTGGGAAGATGCCTGGGACCCCTCTCCCAGGACAGGTTCAACTGCAGCAGGATCACGATAAACCTGCTCCCACTCTGCCCCGTGTACCAGAGCGTACTCCTGCTGCCCCACCTGTACCAGAGTTGAGGACACGTAACTCAGCTCTCTGCCCCTTTTCAACAAAAACTGCCTCAACTTCTTGAACCCAAAAGTGATGAAATATTGCAGCCCACGCAATTACTTTTTCTTACCTGTTCTGCGCCCACCATGCTAATAGGTTTGCACTTGAAGAGATGGTTAATGAACTTGGGAATGAAGGAGCTGCGGAGAAGAGACAGAAAATGACACAATTACATGTGAGTACTTGGAGTCATACAGTCTTCTGTGGTAACAGAGCATGCAAAACCAATCCAGGATGGCTTTCCACAAAGACACTGTGAGTGCCTGGTTCTCGAGCTGACTGCAGCCACATTAATTAAATAACAAACCAACCACCCCTAGGTACAATTCTTTTGCTTTAATCCATACTGATCTCTAAGTTAATTGAGAAGTTGCACACATACTCTGTGTAAATAAATAGCTACAAACTATATAAGAAGTATTTCAGTGCAAGAACAAGCAACCAAACGATTGTACCTAATAAAAACAGCAACATGCCAGGATTAGTATAGCTATTCACGGAGTGGAAGTATCTTGATTGTATCCAGAACCTACATTTTACTGCATACAAGTAATTCCATAACACGCATATTACACGCTGAACTTGAGGTCCAGCCAAGGCTGGAGGTCTGCTGGGCCCTGGACACTCACACAGAAAGGCACTCTTCCAGAAAGCTTCTGGCCAACACAATCAAGACAAGAAAAAGCTTTGTGAAAAGGAAAACACCATTACCCTATTTTACTAACGTGGACTTCAGACTCAGAAAAATGACGAAGGTACATATACTGAACCGGGGGGAATTTGGCAAGGATGGAAGCCCAATATTCGCCACCTTGGACAATGTACTCCAGAGCATCAGCTCTGGTTTTAGCTTTTTGCTCCTTGATTTTAGGCTTTGCGGTAGTTTTATTCTTCAGTGGAGAAGTAGATGCTCCCTTCTACCAGAAGCGCTGGCTGAGCACCTGCAAGACAAGGTCCTGCCCCACCTACTCTACCAAGGTGCAGCACCAGGAAAACTCCGGAGCTGAATGCGAGGAGAGGGGCCAGTGTGAGCAACACAAACTCCGCCTGTCAGGACCACACCACTCATACTCTTGTCTTCTTTTTGCTGCCTTGTTTTTAATGTACTCTGATTCTTTCACACGTTGGCCGAATGCCTGCAAAGAGCACATTTCCAGGACCTTGGCCATGACCTGGTGGCAGGTCTTAGATTTTAATGGCTCTGTCCTAAGTTCACGTAAGTCTCTCTGTTTTCTGTCCTTTTGAATGAGGTGCCGTTTATGGTGATGATCTAAATTCAGCGTGGTTTCCCCCTTGCATCTGTCAAGCCGTTTGTTTCCTTCCCACGAAGTAAGGAGCACGGACAGCATCTTGTTTGTCCTGCCACCTGTTTTCCAAGCCAGGACATTTATTTTTCGCCCTTTCTCATGGAAGAATGACAGAAGCGTAACTTAGGCACAGAGCATGCCAAGCTCCTGAGCAAATCGAAAGAAATGGTTGAAGGAAGAGTCCTTCCAAGCGAAGGCTCCTTCCCTTCCCTTCCCCTTCCCTCAGACACAGCCACGACCTCTCTCAGTGAATCATCTTTTCCTGGAGAGGCTTCAAGGAGAACAATTTCAAACTACTACTGAGAACCGGCTACTGGGCTGCCCCAAACAGCTTCGAATTTGGCCACCAGAGAAACAACCTTGGCAACAAAATATAAATAAGAGGAGGAAAACAAGCCCTGTCTCCTGCTGCACAAAAGCATTACAGCAGAGATGTAACTTATCTGGTTTAGAAGCCCATTTTTCAGGTGTATAACTAATTCCCAGAGGGCAATTAGAGAATGCCAAGCACAGCTGGACCTCACGTGATCCTATAAAACGATCATTCAGTAGCAGCTCTGGATGCAGCAGCTTGCTACAAGCGGAAGAGTGCAAGAGATTAATTGTACCTTTGATCTTGCACGTAGGTCCGGCTCTCCCTCCCTCTGTAAGGTCAGGCATGGAGCTCACGTTGTGTATGAGAACAGGGCGAGCCTTTCTTTCTGCAGGGTGGCAGACCGGCAGCCAAAGGACGCCCTCCCCTCTTTTTTCAAATCTTCTTTTCTATATAACCACATGGTCTCCCATAGACAGCATTCTGTCTCGCATGAAACAGTTCCCAGGCCCCTTAGGATGGCCACCCACAATCAATGCAGAAGAGAAAAGCGACCTTCCATCCCCACATGCCTGTTATTTCACGCTGCCTTATTGGAAACAGCTTCTCAACTCCAGCAGGACAGACAAGACAAACCGTAAGATCCAAGGGCTGCTCTGGTATTTTCTTCTTTTTTTTCTGGACTAGCAGAGACTATCGAGAGCAGTTGCACTTAACTGAAATATTCACTTGAGTCTGGCCTAGGCTGCACTCAGTGCTTGGCTCCCTTAGCATACAGCAGGCAATCCTGATGTGAGTAATATGTGCGTATTCTACGGTAACGCTCTGCGCGCCCTTTTGTACTCTAAACGCCTTTACTCCCTGCACATCCACAGAGCTAGAGTGGATGCCAGAATTCATTTACAGTTTCAGCTATAAAACTGAATCCAGCAAACCCTCCATAGAAGCAGACAAGTCCCCAGTGTAAAAATAAAGCAGCGCAAGACAGATTAGGAACCTAAAGCACAGAAACCACAGCATCTGAGAGGCTCCCATCCAACGGGAGTGGCTCTGCCAGAGCCTGTGTTTTCCTAATCCCCTGCACTGATGATGCATCGAACACAAGGCCTTGCTAGGCAAGGCAGACAGAGATGCAACCACAGTCTGTCTGTCCGAGAGGAGATGAGCTACTACGGGACATCATTCAAAGCATCCTGGTGTCACTGAGTCACTGCAGCTGAGAAGGGTTTTGCTTCATGCGACCTCCGAGGCGGTGGCCAGCCCTTGCAGGCTCGCCCAGGCTTAGCTCAGCCCGCTGCTTCGAAACCTCCAGGAGCCTCCTCATCACACCTTCTTCCACCTAACTCTCTCACTAAAAGCACGATGCAAAGGCCAGAGCAACCGGGAGGATGCCTGCTGCAGTTACCCACCATGCTCGATGGACGAGGCACTTTTCTGGCGAGGGGGAGAGCTGTTTGTTTTTCCTGTCTCTCTGTTCTAATCTCTTCCTCACTGAGGTCAGGTCACAGACTTCCCAAACACATCCCGGCGGAGCAGCCACGGCTTCACCGCTGCGGTTTTTGATTTCAAAGGATAAGGACCGAGGTGCAGTGAGAACAGAGCCCCTCACCCTGCCTGCGAGTGCCTCCTGGAAAGCCGGCTGCTTCTCACTATTTCAAGGGAGTGAGGGTTGCATATTGGTCAAAACAAAGCAAAAATGACAAATTAAGTTAGAGGATTGATGCAATTTCTGACGGGCATTTTTCTTCTTCCAGACTTGGCTCAGATCCCTCAGTTTTAAATTTAGTGACTTTAGATGCCTTTTCCCCTGTGGTCCTGTAACTCAACACTAGCGCTTTATACAATCCATTAGAGCTGAGAGGCGGCTGGCGGCTCAACAAGATACAGGCACTAACATACGGAGGAGCACAATGCCTGTTAAAAGGATTTTCAGCGTTGTGGAGCACACAAAAGGCCAGGTATTTATATTGGGCAGGCCAGCTTATTCCATAAGAATTCAGAGCTTCAAAAATACAAATGTTTGCATGCATTAAAATGTCCTAAGCATTTTAAGTAGGTCAGTCCAGCCTTACCACTGGGCTAGTTCTCCTTAAAACCAAGTCATACAGAAGGACTCTGAATACGATCCAGCAAAAACAAGCTTCAGGAACCAGATTTTCAGTTCTACACCTGATGCACGGCGCAGTGCATTCAGGACTGTGTCTTACGTTTAACGTGCTGTAGATCAGAGGTGTAGTTGTATTAAAAAGGTTTTGAGGTAGAGCGGTAGTTTTGCAGGTCTCTGTGCTCTGCTGTGGAACAAGCTGCGATGAAGGCACTCAGCTCAGATGTAAACTTTTCTCAAATGTGAGAGCTGGGTATTTTATCTGGAGTTTACTTGGTATGTGCTTAGCAATAAAGTTAAAAGGGAGGCAGCTAAGCTGAGGTATTAAGAGTGTGCTGTGAACAGCTGAGTAAATGGAGATTTTATTTATCACCATGTTAGCGATATAAAATTCAAGCGTAACCACATAGAACGCTTAAGTGCAATAAATTTTCACTGAGACAGCATTTCAAACAGTGATTACGGGCAATGTCATAATATGACTTATCAGTAACTGCTCCTTAACGCAGACTAATGAGCACCCTGAGATAAAACTCTCCCTGCTGCAAAAGCTAACGGTTCTCAGGAGAGCCTGCTGCATCCTTCCCTGATGAAGCAGGACCCGAAGCTCCGGTCGCAAACCCACACAGTAACTGCCAGACCATACAGGTTATTTCAGGATGATTAGCTTATTACAGATGAATGAAACGTTAAGGTATTTTAGAGTGACACATGATATGCGTGGTACCGCACCCAAATCTACCAGCACAGTCACATGCAACACCAAAAGCAGCAGCTACAACTGGCAGAGTCCTCCTGAGGGTTTTTCTTGGGGCGTTGGCATGCAAAGCTCAGCTGGCCACAGGCAAGCAGGGAAGAGTTCAAAGTATCTTCCCAAAGAACTGAATTTTTGTTTCAGACACATGGCTTCAAAGTTTGGATGTCCAAGAGATACTGGAGAGCTGCACCCTCAACCCTGAATCCAGAGGCAAGGGGAATTTCTGTCTCACCTTCCAGTTCTTTCGTGCTGTCCAACATTAAGTGACTTGCCAGGAAGATGCTCATCATATCCCCAAAATCTGAATGTGTATTTCCCCTCCCTTACTGAACTATTTTTGCACGGAAAAGCAGCTTTTGGACTGTGAAGGTGGAACACACTCATCACACATGCCCTCCTTACAGTGCTATAGCTATTATAAAAGTTATTTTGAGGCAAATGATGCACCAAATTTCTCAGTACCTGGAAGCACCGCAGCCTCTTATCACTAGAAGAAAAGTAGGGTCCCATAGCAAGAGTCGTGTTTACATTCAGACGTTCAAAGCCCTTTTTAGATGTCCAACCCCCAAACCTTCTGTACTTGGCAAACAGTGGACAGTGATCATCACAATATTTTATGGGATGGTTTAGGCACGTGAAAAGGAACTCATCAATACAAATGTCTGAGAAAACCTGCCTCAGCAGGAAACTGGAGACAAGAAATTGAAGTATCTGTTAACCTTGCCAGCAGCTGCTGGTGTTTGGTGCTCTCCCAGGACGGAGAGGGTCTTCACCCCGACACCGAGTGCCGCTGACGCTGCACACTAAAGGCAAACAGACTATCACGGACAAACAGACGAGTGAGAACCAGAGACCCCGAGAACCTCTGTGCCATGTTGGTAACTTACTTTGCAAATTTTATACAGAACTGAGTGAAATACTTTCTCGTGGAGGCCAGATTGTCGCGGATGATGGGGACGTTCTGTTTAATGTGGAGAATCACTGAGGTGACATAAGGACTCTGGTCACCAACGTGTTCCACGTTCTGCCACTGCATCTGCACAAAAAGGAAAAAACAACCCAAAAGACTGTTTAACTCATTAGGATTCAAGCAATAGGTAAGGAAAACTGTACAAACTTCCTGCCAAAAGATCTCTAAGGAATCATCAAGAGATTGCCTCTGCAATTCACCACCAAGGTCAAGTTCTTCGTCACTATACTGATTAAGCAAAACCCTTCCACAACAAGATATAAAGAAAACCCAGAGCGGCCCTTTTTGCACCAGAGCAGAGGGAGATTGTGACCGGTAACCTACACAAATGGGGACCACTAGGATTAAAAAGGCTTTTGGAGCATGCCAGGCTGCCTTAATATTTAACAGTTTCCAGTTTGCCGGGATGAAGTGCCCATATAAATCCTGATTACAGGCATTTGAGAAAATATCTGCAAGCTTGCAAAGTCTGGATTCCTGTATGGCAGCCAAGACTTTAATAGTGGCGAGACTGATGACAGATAGATGGAAGAGGTAGAAATAGTCTTAAAGTCCAAAGCACTCCACACCAGCGTAGCTCACACTGAAAACACTTCTGGTGTACAAGCTGGGATGCCAGCTTCAGCTCATCCCAAACACACGTAAAAAAACACGAAACAAGAGGAGTTACTCCCATTTTGTTTTCATTTACTGTCAGCAGAAATGCAACAGAATAGCCCCTGCGAGCCAGATGTGCGACTCCCTTGACTTTCTCTAAGCCTTACTTGCAGTACGCAGGGAGTGCACAGTACAAGTCGTGTGGAAAAAAAAAAAGGTAATTGGGCAAGGTCTGGTGTCCAAGCATCCGTGTATATAACAAAGTCTCACTGAGGAACACGAGCATCCAGAAAAGTGCTCTTAGCTCTGCTACTGTTCAGAGACTACGCACCCTGCAATGTGCTCCAACTGTTTGGAGACGCTGTTCCTCATGCTGGAGATGAAACAGAAGAAAAACGGATAGGAAACTGGGCACGTGCAGGAGATGAGCTTTTTCTTTTGAGGGGGTATTTGTCCTCAAACTTGTTTTCTCGAGTTCTGGATTTTGCATGTGATTTTTTTTTTTTATTCCTGGTTTTAATTTAATTACAGCTACCTTGTCCACTGCAACCCAGCTGATTCAATTCCATCCAAACAACATGCAGCCTAAGTGATTTAATGGGCAAGAGAAGTCAAATTCTTTGCAAAACCGCAGTGTCTGAGAGAGTCTACACGTGTCCTACCAAAGCTGTCTTTATTTAAACCAAACAAGCAAAACCCCAGCCTGCTCATCTCACACCAGCCGGTAGCTAGAAGGGATGTCTCTCCCATCACCTGCTCTACAGGTTCTCATTCCATCTTACTCATCTGGAGGACTGCTCAAGAGACAGATGCTTTTCTACTCCTCACGGTACTTGTCACATCCAAAGAAAATACTTTGTGCCTGTCTCCCTGACGGACTCACACATTCCCAGCGCTGGCCCTTCTCGACAGACAGCGATCCTCAACGAACAGACCGTCCCCACATAGCAGGAACGGCCAGAAAGTGGGAAGGGACTGCCGAGTTGAATTATTGCATCAACAATAAAACAGTAGCTTTTTCATTTTGTTGGTCTTCATTCCAAAAGCAATACTTTACAACCAAACCTTTAAAGCATGAACAGTAAAAATAGCCCTTTGTGTGTGTGAGGGGGTGTGTTTCACCCAAAAAAAACCTCAGTAGCTGCAATGAAAGACATAGTACACATACTGAAAAGTCATCAAAAGAAATACGAGCCCAACTCTTCTGGTAAAGCTTTGTTCCTGTCATTTTAAATTTATTCATCTTTTTCCCTTGTCCTATGTTTTTCTTGGGATATCCACATAGTTTACATACACAAGCTGAAAACGAGCCCAAAGAACAGCAGCAGCGAGGCCTCGCGCTCACCGCCCAAAGGGAGAAGCCCAGCACACGGGGCACCCCGGCAGCAGCCGAAAGGCACCTGCACGCCGCAAGGACACGGGGCGACGCGGCCGCATGCAAGGGCAGGACCTGGGTTTGAAAACCTGGTGCTACCTTCAGCGATGGTTTTTACGACAAAAACCACAGGACCCTCAAGATTTTAGGCTGCTTCCTTAAAAAGGAGAGGAGAGGAGAGAAACCCTGAGCAGAACTGGGGCGGTTTGGTACGTAACAAGAGATGCACTACCTTCTGGGCACAGCAGAGGCTCAGGAGCGCTCCTGGGTCTGCCTGGTTGCCAGTCCTCATGTCCCCACATGTCCCTGGGTCCCCAGAGAGCCGGGAGTGGGGTGGCAGGGCCAAACCAGGAACCGCAGGTCCCTCCTCCAGGTCCAGCACTGACACAGGTCTCGAGCAACAGGGGTTGCTCTGTGATTTAACGGAGGATGAATCAGCCTCCAAGTCTCCCTGTGCTCAGTAGCATCCCACTGCCGGCTTATCGCATGACCGCCAGGCCAGCACCTTCTCCCCTGACCTCATGTCGCTCATGCGGGAAGCCGTGGGAGGGGAGAGGAAAGGCAGCGGGTGCTGCAGGCAGCAGATATTGCTGCCTTTGAAACTGCCTCCATTGTTTTCTGACCCAAGTTTTGGGTTGCGCTGTTGCCTGCTGCACCTTGTTTGACGGTTAAAACGCACTCGTGCTGACTTTTAATTAGCAGCTGGCAGCTCTGATTGCTCTGCTCTTGGGGCTTTCCTTGTATGTATCGGAGAAATTATTAGCTCCCTGTTTAAGCGCTTGCTGATGTCCACTCAGTTGTAAAGAGGTAGGAAACCGCAGCTGCGCCAAAAGGTTTTAGCAAAATATAAAAAACTAGCAAGCGATCGACATGAGTCACTAAAATGTCCCCCAGCCCCACTTACAAGCACAGTTTTACACATAAATCGATTCTTAATTCAGCAGGTAAATCAAACCTTAACCAGTGCAATCCATAAATTTAATTGGGGAAAAAATATCCCACGCAGATTAGCAGTTCCCTCATCCTAACAATTAAAAATAAAGCACACCAGGCAATTTAAACGCCTGCTACAGATCAGTACAACACATTCACAGTACCTTGTTATACAGAATATAACTACAGGGGTTTAGGGCAAATTCCTCTCCCACCCCACATCCCAGCTCCCCCTCCTACAGCTGTGTTTAATCATTCTACACCTGCTGTAAAGTTAGAGTAAAGATTATCACCTACAAATTTTGTAATATGGGGCCTTCTCATCATTTACCATTTCTTCCAGAACACACAAGGTAAAGAATCAAGGAAACTGAGCACCATTCCCAGCTGAAAGCAATATTCACAATGCCATTTTCTGTGTTAAATCTCTCAAAGTGGCCTGCAGCCAAAGTGGGTTTAGAGGTTTAAGTATTTCTTAATTTACCTCTATAGTTACCGAACATTTTTGCAAGGGAAAAAAAAAAGAAAGTCAAACTCCAACAAAGGACTGGGAATGTTGAATCTTGGAGGACATGAGAGTGAAGTAAATGAAAAACAGCTAAACAAAGGAAGAGCCCTAATGGAGCAGGGGTCTCGAGACAGACATGCCTTCCCAGTCCAGGAGAACTGGAATGGATCAGGCACACAGTCTTTATTCCTTTAAATTTTACACATCCCATACTAACTCCGCATTTAAATAATTATATGCATTTCTTATTCAACTCTCAGACTAATAACCCAGCCCTGAAGGAAAGGGAGGAGGAGGGTGAAGGAAAAAACCTCTTGCACCAAACCCAGGTGTAGTAAAAATCACATAAAAGCAACCCTGTCTGATGCAAATAGCGGAATGTGTGCACAAGTGACAAGTATTTATTTAGCTAACTTCATATCACTTAGCTTGTTTACATATCATCAGTCCCATCACATGCGCTGCATTTTACCAGTGTTCCAAAGACAAAAATAAATGGCCTACCAGCTGCTGCTTGCTCAAGGTTGTGGTTTACTTGGGTACAAACAGTCAGAGCTGAGCGAGTCCGATACTACTATGCTACGTAGGTTCAGGAGGAGATCTAAGAACTGCCATGTCACACACACACCACCTGAAGTGCTGAGCCCTTCCTAAAGGCGTTATTTTACTGGGGGAAAAAAAAAAAAAATCCTCTTTTCATTTGGAACGTGTACAAGCTCTATTACCAGCTGCATTCCACTTCAAATATTAGCCGGGGGTGGCGGGGCTAGTTACAGCTGGAATACATCATAAAGCAGAAAGCTATTAAAATTCATGGCAGCGAGACAGTGTGTTGATCCTACAAAAATGGAGCTCTATGTTTAATATTTCTAATTAAAAAAATAGTTCAATCTACTTTTGTTGTCTTCACCTCCGTCTAAAGCAGTCTGGGTTTTCACAATACTTTGGCAAGAAAACACAGCTCTGCATTTCAAACGTATGAAAGCCAGCAGTGTAACTGCAACAAAATCCTTAAGCGCTAATCACATGGGCCTCTCTAGGAATGGCTCCATATGTCCTTGAGAGGATCACCGAAGCAACAGGGCTCCATCTCAATTCCGTATCACCCTCTGAGTACCTCCATTTAACAGCCACAAACAAGCAGGCTACTAACACTCCTTGTCCAAGAACACAAAGAGAATAGCAAACGAGAAGCTGTATGTGAAATTTCACGCTAACAAAAGCTTTCCCAATTTTAAAGACTCTCACTGGCATTAGGAGCGGAAAGAGAAAGCCTTAGGTACTTACAGAAAGTATTTTATTATCCATGTGTCTTAATGTGCTGCAAAAGAATGAAAGCTCTAATCTGAACGATGGGAGTTTCTGGAGTGAAGAATGTATTTGTAACTAAAGCAATTGCTGCTCTGAGAAGCAAGAAGAAATCAATAGATGGCTAAGTCTCAGGGCAGCGTAAAAGGATGTGTCAATAACGAAATCAAGCAATCAAAGCAGACAAGAACTCCACGTGGATCTTAAGGCAACTTCTTCCACAAACAGATCCATCCCCTACCTTGCTCATAGCAGTCAGGGCAGGGTCACAGGCTGCATCCAGGTCCTGCACTAGCAGCTGTATGCTGTTGGAGATCACACTGCGAAAAAACCAAGCACGAGTTTTAGAAGAGAACTGAGCAACACAGAGCCAGAACTGGCGCATTTCACTGTGAAAGGAGGAAAATCATCTACTACGCTGTGAATACACATGGCTAAAACTGGTACTTAAAAGAAGCCGGGAAGTTCTGCGTGCTGTTCGTTGGGGAGCTACACAACGGGCTTTAGTGTAGAGAGGACATATTTACAGTTGACCTTTCTCTGTTTTGACACGTAGAAGGGGCTGGAGATCAAAGGTGTCAGATGGGGTAGCCCCCCGCCCGCGCATCAGGAAGAGGAGAAACCCCCAAGTACCGAGCCCAGACTGGGATTTGGCTTCAAATTTAATCCAGCCTGCATAAAACTAACATTTTATCATCTCTCCACTTATTCACAGTCAATATTCTACTACTCACAGAAACTTGTAAAGAGGATTTTAAAAACGTGCATCTGTACGAGTTCTGAACGTGTCTCCCATTTGAGAAGATCAAGGCCGATGTCTTATTTACACTATGTCTAGGATTGCTGCCATCCATTGTTTGAGTTCTCAGAGACATACACCAGACTAAAGGACACATCAGTCAAACACATTCCCCTCCTTCCTTTTTTTTTTTTTCCAAACAGCATGATATTGCTTGGAGACATATGTGATGCCACCATATTACAATGTACATAAAGGTGCAACTGTTCCTAAAACAACAGCCGAGGAACGCTGCAGCAACTCGGACCACCCTCAAGGGCACGTAACCCAGTACTCGCATGACAGACAACTACTGCTAGAAGTAAGTGCCTGTGTTTCGCTAAGTACAGTTTTTAAGAACAGTGTAAACTTTAAATCTGCCACAGATGCCTGTTTACAACTTTGGGATTATATACATAAGAACTGTATTTTACTTTTGCTCTTTCTCATGATGCTAGCGCAGATTTATAAGAAATCTGACCAGTGCTTCCTCAAACCATCTTTCCTCCCCCTCGTCTTCTTCGTGCAGTTCTGGGTACTACTCTGGAGTTCACTGTTCCAAGTATTTTTAAGTGTCCTCATCAAGATATGCTATCACCCACTCATAACTGCTGCTGGGATACGGGTGTTGTTCTTCACCGCAACCCACAGAGGTTGCCTATTCCCTTTCCTAGAACTCTAGCACGTAAAGACCGGAATGGGATGCCAAGTAAAAGACTGTTCCTTCAGAGCAATTCATTTGTTTGTAAAGGCAAACTCATCCAAAATTAGTTGGAAAAATTAATACGGGCGACGAAGTGACCGTTGGCTTCAAGTTACATGATTTGAAACTTGCATTGGGATAAAAAAAGCCTGTGACCGTTTCTGCTGGTGCCTCTGCTTCTGCTGGGCACTACAGGATTTAGTCCCTTGGGGGATACCACCAGCTCAAGCGATGCCAAGGGAGCCAGACCGAAATAACTGTCTCTTGGGCACAGCTGACTCGCGCAGGGCGCCTGCTGGCAGTGACTTGTAGGAAAGAGCTGTGGTTTAGCACCAAAATGAAACGCAACTCGCTCAGTGGAAGGAAAACGACTTCATCGCTAGTCTCCAGACGTCAGGAGTCTGGCTGAAGCTGGGTCACCAAGTACAGGTTCTCGCCTGAAAACCAGAAGATTGCAAATAGGGAGAGAAACCCATTTGTCTGCACTTCAAAATAAACACACCGGCTGTAGAGGGGTAACGGTGCAGCAAGAAGCGTGTTGCAAATGCAAAACATCATGACCCACCAAGAGGGTTTGGATCCTGGTTCTGCTAGAAGCCACCTTTGCCCCATGGAGGACATAACAGCACTTCAGCGGCAGTTAATGAACGCCCATACGATCCCTGACAGACACACAGACAGGGCGGCCGACGCCATAAATGAGCAGTATGGTTCTAACAGAGAGCCTGGCAAGCTCAACACTTCAGACCTTCAAGAGGTCTCTCACTGCTGCCCATAATCTCACAACAGCTCAATAGGGCAGGGGGGTGGCAATCAGGGATTTCTGGATTTACACGACAATAATTTTCCTTCTGTTGAGCTTCAACAAGAGCTCATTATCCTTCCCATATTTCCTACAGAAAACGCTTAGCCACCCCAGGGGTAACCCCCTGCCCGCCAAGCCGATCGCTTTATACACGTTTGGGGTGGCTTTGCACTCTCCTTTCTGCGAAGGAGGAAACACTTCCCAGGGTGTGTAAGCAGCAATGTTTTATCACTTTCTTTATGACCATGCCTAACAAGACATCAAATCCCAGAAGAAACAACTTGTTTGATGTCGAATGAGCCAGCGGCAGAGAGAGGTTTATAGCTGTGACTTACACTGACAGAAGACTGGACAAAGCGCTATACTGGAACAGACTGAAAGTCAATTAAAAAGCCTTTGTTACATCAGGCCTGTCAGTTTAACTTTAAAGCTGTCCAAAACAGCAAATGTGAACTACACATTTAAACAATTTCCAACATGCATCATATTGGCCACCCATAACCAATGAGGCAGCCACCATGGAAACTGAGCAGCGACTCAAGGTAGCCGACTCCTGCTGGACAGGTCACCAGGAAACGCAAAACTCGCCCTTGACTTGTCCATGTTAAGAAAATCCCATCACATGGTATATTTTAGTTCTGCTCCCCAGCTACCTTGCTTGCTTTGGCTTAGCGGACACAGCAACCCCAGCTTTCGGTCAGGGAGTCACTCTGAAAAAGGTCTGAGAAATATCTAAAGGGAAGGGAGTCTCTGCAGCCTGGAACGGAGCCTGAGACCATGTGACATACCTGGATGGAGATTCAGTGGGATCCTGCCCACTGGAGGAAGAGAGGAGGAATCACAGGAAGGAAGTCTTCTGGAAAAAATCTTACTGCTATCTGGGCTGTATCTTAGTTTTAGGCAGAGGGGAGCTGGTGATAGGGATTATTTTCCCGGCTTTGCCAAGGTTTTCTTTGTGAGGCAAAACAATTATTTTTTGCCTCAATTTCCTTCTCTCAAAAAATATTCAATCTGTTTGTCAGTGGTGGAGAGGAGAGGATGTTAGAGGGGAGTATTTTTAGCATTGTTACGTGAAAAGTTATTTTAATGAATGATAATCTTCTCTCAATTATAATCCCCAAATATAAGATTGGATCAGTCTTTTATGTCATCTGAAATGGGGTTTGATCATACTGACAAGGCTGCTGATTAACACTGGGAAGTTAAAGCAGGAAGGAATGTACCGAAATAGCTTCCTTTCTTGAAATGTAACAGCCACCTCCCAGAGCTGCCAAGATGCAAGCGATGTTTCAAATGGAAACTCACTATTTCCTTTCCCCTTTCCAGTGCTCTTGTTCCTTTGGCTAGGACGATGGGGAACAACTACATCTGAAGTCTGTACTACTGCTGCTCTTGGACTAGCCAAAGGATGACCATTCCTTCACCAGGGAAATGCCTAGGCTGCGTATCTGGGTGGGTCCCGCTGCTGGCTGGGCCCTACGACACTGGGATCTTGGGCTTGTATTACTCCAGCACCATCTGGCTGACAAACTAGGACGTTTGATATATTCTGGGAGGATGCATCTGCTGAACATACATGCTGAAAGTGTCCATCTCTCCCGTCAGGTTGATTCTCTCCACTAGACTTGCATCCACTTTTTCTTTGAGTTTCTCTTCCAACTGTTAGGAAACAAAACAAGCAACAGAAAGATCAGATTTCTTACTTGAAATGATCAGTCTTGAAAACTTATGCCCTGGAAAAGTCAGCTGCTTGAAACTTAACCTGTGCCCAGATTATATCCAAAACTCAGCCCACGAACAATAGAAATCTCTCCTTGTTGGACACCCGAGCCATCTTGATCTGCCAGGATGGCCTATGGTGGCACCGCGTCCTCAAAGTACTAACCGCCAAGGTCATACGTGTAACTCTAGCATGACAAGCTAATGTACTAGCTTAACACCGTGGCACCTGCCCTGCTAACAAAGATGTTTTCCAACACCCTGTCTGTGCCTGAACTGCAGAGGAGGAGGATTGCCAGTTCGACTGGTGGAGAGGCCTTGATACGGCCAAACATCACAGCTCATCTACTAACCTACGGCATTTTGAAAGCACCTGAATGTAAGGGGCACTGTGGCTGCAAAGCACATCAGCATAAATACTTTCTTGTCTCGCTCCACCTTGCCCCGATATTTCATGCAAGCATTTTCCCAAACCTATTTTGAATTACTGTTTTTCTTGTTTTTATAAAAGGGAGATCATGAACCATGAAAAGTCTTTTTTTTTTTTATTAATGAAAGATTTGGTTCCCAATCCAAACCAAATTACATAACAAGTATAAAAGGATAGCATCCAAAACTGATGCTGCAAAGCAGTATTACAAGCAAATGACTTTTCTCAGGTAAAAACAGCAAAATCAATACTTTTCTTTCTTTGAAATACAGATTTAATAATGTAGAGCTCAATAACCAATGGGATGCTATGTGGAGCAGACACTACTACAGATATTTTAGTACTTCCAGCCTCCACAGCAGCCCACCCCTGAAGGGGGAGCAGCACAGCATCTCGTGACAGAAGAGGGGCTGCTGCTGGGTGCCTTCGCAGAGGGGCGGCAGAGGAAAGCTCACCTGCTGGGTGGTTGCCAAGCAGTACTCTGCAGTACTAAGGATGCTGCAAATGAGGCAGAGTTCTTCTAAAGTAAACTTAGCCACTTCAGAGCCTTCCTTTTCTTTCAGCAAACTAGTGATGGTGAGCCCACCGCTGCTGCTAGTTGTCCTGGAAAAAAAAAAAAAAGACAAAACCTGTAAGGCTTTCAGGTGTACAGACACACACAATGCAAAATTACTGCTAGATTTCAATGCCATAAAAAGCCCTTACGACCACAAAGTCCAACGTCCTGTGCATCACAGGTCAGTGTCATTCTACATCAAGCCCACAACTGCTATTTTGGTTAAGGAATATCTTTTAGAAAGACAAACAGAACCTGATATCAAGGCTTCAGGCAAAGGACAATTCGCTCATTCACAACATGGTAGATTAGGATGCAAGTGGACTACAGCTTTCCCCAGCTAGCTTCACCTTCACTGCCGGTTACTCAAAATCTAATTAAAGATTACAGAAAAATCTCAGTAACTATCAGGCAGCTTGGCATATTTATCTTCTCAGTACTAAACAGATGTCAACATGCATTTGAAACTCTGGTAACCTGTTTTAAAAACTGATGATAGCAACACAGTAAATTATAGAAGATGCTGCTTCTTTCCACCGTCTTCCAGTGATTAACGGCCGTGTATCAACAAAGAAAGACTCAGAACAGTTTAGACTCAGGAAATTCCCTACCTCTCAACTCTTTATAATCCAAATCCATTAAAAAAAATAGGACAGTGATATTTATCTTGGACAGCAAAAATGGAGCACACAAAAAAAATGTGTATAAAGAATGCAACTGAGGTCTGATGGAGAACGCACATTAAATTTATCTTTCCATTTGTCTGGATGTAACCCTCTCCCCTTCCATCTGTAAAAGATTTTACTGGTTTCAGAAATTCATTGTGCTGCTCCCAGGTTTAGAAGGGAAACAAACTGAAGATGGTAAACAGCATACAAAATTATCTGTAGTTAAGGTTGGCAATATCTCAAGGAGCTCCTTTAGCCCATATTGGTGTAAACCCGTAATGATTTCCTTTATTTTCACTGGATTTACATCTACGTATTTTATTCATACATATATAAAATGTTACAGAGCAGAGGGAGTTACAGGTAAGCACTTGAGCATCACACAAATAAAGCACCTTCATTATAAATTATTATATGTATAATGTTGAGCTAAGGCAGCTAAGAATCACAGTATGACTTTTGTTATCCAAGTGGCAGGGTAAGTGCAGTTCTGAAAGCCAGACCTCTCTGAAGAGACTTGGGCTGGCATTTCAAAAGGAACTTCAAGAAACTGTAAATCTGCTAATCAAAGCCAAATATGAAGCTATCCTCCAGGGGCCCTTAAAAGAAAAACAATGCCGTGACTGTCCACTTGGTCTCTTGCTGTTTCTCAGTGCAACAAACTGAACTTTTGAGAAAATCGTGTAGTAAATGCAGTCATATTGCTGCTACGTGGTTTCTTCGACAGTGAAACTTGAAGCGTTCACAAGTACGTATTTATTAATTATCTTTACAAAGCATCTGCTCCTCACTGGAACGTCTCACCAGACAGTGCTGCAGCATTTGGGAAGCGAAACTCACTTGGGCAGGTTTCCAGACAGAATTTTCCAGGCGTATTCCCGAAGGTACTTCTGGAATATGGTGGTCAGGGCTATCATCGGCTCGCCTGTGCTGAGCTGGGAGCACTGCACCATGCACTTCTTGTAGTACACAAAGAGGTCGGCACAGCTGGGCAGGACGGCTCCTCCTTCGTCCACGTTGGGCTTGGGGGGACCTTGAGCCTTGAAGTCAGCCACAAACCTGTCAATCAGTTCGCCGAGATTTCTGAGGCGGGGGAACAACAGAAAGATATTTTAGTATGTTGGGGGAGGAAATGGAGGGAAGAGAGAGAATAATGCTTAAAACCAGATGCCCTGTCCTGTGACACCAGCAAACACATTCAGATTTTAGCAGTTAGGTATTCCAGCCCTTTCTTATCTCCACCCTCTCAGCACAAAGCTCATACAATACCGCGGACTGGACCGATGAGTAACGACCTTTTGTACTCAAGAGTTTTAGCGGCAGCTTCAATCTCTTCTCCAGTCACATATAAAAGCTCTCAGGTCTGCCAGGACTGGGTTCAGCACATTTGATGCCGGTGCGTAAAGCATATGCTCAAGTTTCATTCCTGACACCGGCAAAAGTAACAGTTGGGCTTCCCACACCCGTGGCCTCCGGAGCAGACCTGGGGGAATATGGCTTTTAAAGGGATGTGCTCAAAATGGTGCGCCATTTGCCGTTTCTTGGTCCCATTTGGATACCACCTGGTTTTGCGCAACTTCACACATCCTTTAAATAAGTTTTATTTAGCATTAATGCAAAGTGCACTTCCTACTTAAACTCTTTTTAAAAGTACAAAAAGCCCTCCTATTGTCTCCAGTGATTCATTATAACCTGGTCCTTACTCAAATATTTTGGTCTTTAGGCAACAATAAACTTCACTCCACCGTTTCACATCACGACAAAAAGGCTTTTTAGCATGGCAGAGGGCCAGAACCATCAATACAGGTCCAAAGAAGTCTTCTGATCTTGAGGAGTTCCTCTGGTCCTACTCCTCCAGAGACAGCACATCCGCGTCAGGAACAAAGACCAGCCCTCCTGACACCGGAGCTCAGCTAAGTGGAGTAACCTTCGCCAGACGAACTCAATTACAGCAATAAACCTCCTCCCCGAGACACACAAATACAGCAAACTTCCACAAGGAAGTCTGGCTTTTGAGGAACAGACGTCTCAGGTGACAGAGTGGCACTCCGCTGACCAAAAGGAGTTGTGAAGTTCCTGGATTTTACGCTCCCGTTTCCACTACGGTCTTGGCTCCGCTTCCCCCAGCTCTCCCCATCCCACAGCACAGCCTTCAACCCTCTCAGTGCTGGGGGTGCAACGATGCCATGCCACGATCCAGGGCACCTAAGGAGAAAGCCAAATCCTTAGGAGGAGGACGGCAGAAGAACGAACCTGAACTGTAACTCCCACAAGAAACTGACCTATCATTTAAAAAAAAAAAAAAAAAGGCATTACTTTTCAGGAACAGACTTATTTAACAGATTGCAATGCTGTCCCTAGAAATGAGAACTCTTCTTTAAAAGCCTGTCAACTTCAAATGTTCTCCTAATCTTGAGCCAGCTCACAGGGCACCCAGCACAGCACGAGAGTTCGTGCAAGGAGCCTGCATTAGGGTCTCCCGGGGTGGGTACGGCCTTACCACCAGCACAGCGGCTGAGACTTCAGCACATTCTCACTCACCTCTGCCAACGAAAGAGGAAAAAACCCAGCACCAACAAAAACTTCTCCCCAGTTTCTGTCCTTTCTTTCTTTTCATCTTGTGAAAGAGAAAGACCACTCTGATTCCAGTTTACCAAAGAATTCAAAACGCTGCACAAGTGGAAAAGGTGACCTGGCTCTTCCCTGATAACTTAGATTGCTGCACCGAAACGGATGAGCTCCTGCCGTGGGTGATCCGCTGGGCCAAACTAATCTACAGAAATATGCTTGCAGTATCAGGGCTTTAAATCGTGAAGCAAGGCTCTTTGGCTTAAGCTAGGCTCAGAGGCTATCGCAAAGGCAAGTAGCCCCTTTTTCATGCCGATTGCTTGCTGCTTCGAGTACTTTACATCGCTCTGATTCCAGATACGCACACAGTTCCTCGGCTTTGTTACAAGAACGATAAAAACATCAGGCTGCTCAACTGATGTGATAAATCTCTACACTGGCCCGAGGAATTGAACGCTGAACCGAAGCATTGATCGTAGTGGACCACAGCAAAGCAAAATGTACCTCCCCCGTAGGTGCAGGAGAGCCAAACAGCTGGCTGCTGCAGGAGGGCTCACGCGTGCTGCGAGCTGCGGCATTCCATCAGGTTCTCGAGTCAAGGGGAGAGGGCTTGCTCCTTGGCAAAAGTCCCTCTAAATTAAACAGCTGCATTTCCACCTCTGCGTCTGCGCTTTGCTCCATCTGGGCAACAAAGTGGAGCTTTCTTAGTGTTCACCAGCCACTTTTTTTATTTTTTCATTCTCTCAGTCTCAAGACGCAGTGAGGAATGTCAATGGCTTTTGTTTCTTTATGCTTACTCCACGTGTTCTCCTCTTCTCCGAGGCAAAGTGAAATGTATCTGCATTTTCCCAGTCCCCCACGGTCTTGTCAACTGGGATGCTCGAGCAAATACAGCTGCCCAAAATAGCTGGGAGAGCAGCGCTCCAGCTTCACGCTTGCTCTGATCCTATCCTGGACAAACTGCCCACCAAAGGCAGGCCGTGAGGACTGCTCTTACTTCAGCATGGGATTGATACAAGCAAAACATCAGGATATTGTGCACTGAGGGAACTAATATATTACTAATGCACACCTCAGTTGATGTCAATCAAACTTTCACATTAGTCTCAGTTGACCTAAATACAATATGAAGGCTAACAACCTTTGCGTGGTACAGTGGGAGCACAAAGAATTTGGCAGAAAAAGCTACTGGGAGATGAAACGTGAAGGAGGCAGGAGCGCTACAGAAAATGAACGTTTTCTCTATACAGACTCTGCAAAAAAGCTCAAAGCAAATTCTCTAGTAGCGCAGATGTGGTATTTCCTAACAGTAGCATGCTTACTGGGAGCAAGAACTCTCCAAGAGAAAACATGAAATTAAATCTCATGAAGAGAATCTTATTTTGGTTCTTAAATCCTTTCATTCCTATATTCCTCTTCCTTTTTTCTTTCACCCAACCTATTCAGTGCTTTTTCTGCATCTCTGGCAATCACGAGAGGAACAAGGCGACTCCTCAGCAGCACGAGAGAAGAACGCGGTGCCTGGCAAGTCGGTCTGCTCCGTGATGTGAGCAGCGGGTATCTGTTGGGCACTGGGGACGGGCAATGGCATTCAGACACCTGGACCACTTGTAGGACAGTTTCCATGGCCTGGGTATTTTGGAAGCCCCTTTGCTCATGAGGCTGCAAGCACACACCACAAAGAGAAAGTGCCAGTTTTCTGAACGCACACGTGCATTTTAGCACACTTACCCACGGCTCTGCATACTCTCAACACTGCAGACCTGACAGAGCTCTTCCTTTACTCCATTGGAGCGGCTTAGCTCACACGTGTGCGCTCCTGTTGCTCCAACAGACCACAAAGAAGAGCTAAAGACACACATCCCAAAGGGGTAGGAATGAAATGCGCTTCGCTGTTAAGAAATCTGATATTTACACTGCGGCTAAGGGTGGAGAGCAGCATCTTTAAAGTCTTTCTTTCAGGTGTCTCCTCTTAAATTGCTACAGATTTTGGCACCATGTTTCTTTAAATGGGTATGGAAACAATTTTTCAGGAGAAAAGGTCCAGGCTGCTTTCTGCCACAGACTTAAGGCAATGATGAACAAAACTGTCGCACTACTCTCGCTATTCAGAGCCCAAACATACAATTAATTACCTAAGCAGCTCATTTTCAGGCATCAGCAACAGATTCCTCAAAAGTTCAATCAAAGGGGGAAGAGAGAAAATCATAAAGGAAAGCAGTTTTTGGCAGACAGGGGCAGCATGGGGAATACTGTGGCAGTTTTTCTTTGAACTCCTTGCAGCCTGTGGCTATAAAGCTAATATAAAACATCTCAGTATTGTAAAGGAAAAGGGAAAAGAAAAAAAAAAAAGCAACTGAAAGAGCTAGGAGTGCAGTGGGGTAGAATTACCAAAACGGGGATTAAAATGGCCCCCAGTGAGAAGGGAAGAAATATTCAAACAAGTTAGTGCTCAGCTGGCTGAGGGCACGGGGGGAAATATCTGCTTCCCTTTGTTATCCTGCAGAGCGGAACCTAAACCCGGCATGACAGACCTTTGTGCAAGGCTTGATTTATTTATTTATTTTAGGCATAAAAGATTGATGGGACACGGGAAACCTTTTTCAAGGTGGCTATCTTGGAGTTTGGACACAATCAGGACGCTACGAGCCTCGAGTTGTGCACTCTCTCATGCGTAAGTCCTTGGAAGACAGAAGGGCATAGACAGATGACTTACATCTCCTTTCCAGCCACTAACCTGCCCTAAAAGACTGTATTAAACCTTTTTTCAACTATCTCCTCTCCCAGTTGGCACCATGGTTGTTACAGAGATGTTATTTAAACCCTGGTGTGAATCGAGGTGCATAAGAAAGTGTGGTGAGAGCTCTAAAAACTTCTCGGAGCTCTAAGCTGAAAGCTCCTTTCATTCAAGTTATTTTGCTGCGAGTCAAAGAGGAAGATGAAGAAGGGTTCTAGGGATTAAAGCCTCTGCCAAAGCCCCAATCTGTGAGTGATGATAATGTTATCTTACAGCCAGCTCATCTACAGCAGCTTTCATCTAAGGTTCTCAAATAACTTATTTCTACAAAGCAAATCTTGGAACTCCTCTGCCACGAAGCCACATATGTATTTTACAGCAAAAGCAAACCTACTATTTGTGGAAGACATGAGATGAAAGAAAGGCGTATGTCTGCAGTGGGAATTGCAGAGGCAACAGAAGCAATTTCAGAAACGCTAAGCCTCTTCCGCAGCGAGGCAGCGGGCACCGTTCCTGCAGGCCTTTGCAATTACAGACGAAACCAACATCCACAGCCCTCTGCACACTCATTTTTGCCCATGCAAAGGTCCCACTCGTTCTAACTTCCTTGAACCACGAGTACTGTTCCTGATGAAATCAGAAAGCAGACTTTCAAGAAATTAATTTTCTGCAGCTTGAGTACAGAATCTAGTACAACCCAACCGTAATACACATTCGAAAGCAACCAAACCCCAAAGTGCATGCTGGTTACTCACTTGTCCTGGGACTCGATATACACGTAAAGGTGAGGCTCAAAGCACTTGGAAACAATGCCATGAAAAGGGTTGTCAGGGACCTTCGGCTTCTTTGGCTGCAAGAAAACAGTTAGAGTGTTGGTTTCAAACCTGCCCTGTAAGACCTGGAAGAAACAGTAATGCAACAGCGCAGAAGGACCTAAGTCTTTAGGAATATTAAACCACACAAATTTGCTCTCCAATAATCAAAGGCATGTAATCAACAGCATAGACAGTGTCAGTGTGTCCAAGCCTTCCCCTGCTCTTAGAGAGCTGTTAGTATTCCAAGGAATTATCTTTTCACTTGTAAAATATTTTTATCCTTAACGAGAAGGCTGCTCCATGCAAACAGATTTCAGTAGAAGATTCTTAATGAAGTTTGTAAATAAAACCTAGCCGAACTCTTCAAACAGTGACAAGACCCTACTAGTCACCTCTGAAGTGAAATGCAGCAGTTATTTGGAAGCAACGTTGAAAAATCCCTACATTTTAGAACGTTAAGGCTAACAACTCAAAGTTACAGACTTCATCTGGACGAATTTTATTTAGATAAACAGAACGTAATTACTGGAGGAGCTGGAATTATACAGGCACCATTACAGGACTGCTTTCACTGTGAAACATGTTTCTGGGGATGCAAAGACTTCTATTTTAAAATCACATTTAGAGCATTAAGCACATATGCCATTTGGGAGTCATCTGGTTTACTCCCATTTTAGTTTAGTACTGCACTCTACGCAGTGGCCAAGTACATCCCTCCGAAGCCACTGGGACTACTCATATTCTTAAATTTGTGCATGTGTAAGTAGCAGGCTGGGCAGGGCCTTTCAGCTCATCTTTGCCCTATACCTAGATTTTTTTTTTTTTTTTTACTGATAGACAATTTTTCTTGTTGCTTGCCAGCAAGCTGACAACTATTCACTGCCTGCACAGAGGGCTGCAGTGACTCTGGAATGGAATTCTTGCCTCTCTCCGCAAAAAGCCAGGATCAGCTCCCAGCCAATGAAGATATGAATTTTTCCAGTTGAATTTTTTTTTTTTTTTTTTTAGCATAAGAAAAGCAAAACAAGAGAGCCTAAAGGACATACTCTCCTAAATGACAGAGGAGGTGGCAAAAAGTCATTTGCAGAAATAGCAAAGAATGACAAGGCAAGCATTTCTCAGAAATAATTAAGACTCAAAGACACGATGAATATTAACATATGGCTGCAAACCTAAAGCGAGCAAACGGTTTTATGGAGACCAGACCACCTCTACGAGACTGGCTTCATTAACCTTCTCACTAAGAGCATGACTGGAGAATGTAAGTTTTTACAGCTTTGGGAGAGAGCCACTACCCAGCATTCTCCGCCCCGGCCCCTTGGCCAGTGCCTGCCCATTTCTGCCGGATGCAGACACTCACCGGAGCCGGGAGGAAAACAATAGGTGGTAATTACAGAAACCTTCCAGTAGCCAAGTCTCCAGGATGGCAGCGCCAACACAAGGTTGCAAATTCACGATGTTTATGATTTACCAGGCTGGAAGAGCCAACTCCTAACGCAGGACTGGTTTTCTGCGTGCGCGTGTGTGTCTTTGCATCATGCTGCTCCCAGCATGTCTGGTGGAGAGAATACTAAATCTTTTACCAGTAGCAGTGAAGCTGTATTTCTGAGTGTGCAATCCTGTCCAAAAGCTGCAGATGTTTAAGCTATTTCCTCCTTGAGTTTGATGGAAATAATAAAAGGTTACTGTTGTCACAGTAAGGAGGTCTGCAGCTGGCCCAGTTTCCTTTCATTACTAGCCAAAGTAAACAGATTAAATTGAACTGCTAGGATCACTAAAAGAGGTTCTTTTTTAACATGGATCCCCCCCCCCCCAAACTCTGGTGCTCCCTCTTACACTCCCAAGTGTCTTGAATTCTCAGGACTAGTGTTTTGGAAGAGCGCTATCACTCAAAACTCTTCATCTTCAACTTCTTGCCCCTTCTCTTCTTCAAGTCACAGCAGAAGACGAGACCTCCAACGTGAACTCACCAGCACTAACCACCAGCTGTTTGCGCTTTGAAACTGAGATACTGGAGCCGACGGGGCTCCCATTTGGCAGCCAGGCACCTGCGGGGCAGCAACCCTCGCAGCACAGTCCAGCGCTGCGTTGCGAGCATTAACACAGGGCGTACCCAGAAAGAGAGGGCAACCTCGCCACAAGGAGTGTTTCAAGGGATAGCTCGATGGATGGCTTCGTACCAGCCTCCCCATCTACAGGGAGAAGAGCAGGTCCTTTCTCAGAAGCACTCAAACTGCTTCTGGCCAGGGCAGTGCTCCTTACTGTTCAGTGAAACCAGCCCTAAGCAGCCTAATTATTGCAATTATCTCTTCACCTGCCTTCTAGCACCACTGACTTCTCCAAGGATGTCCTCTCATCCAAACACTGCACATCAGAGCCAACCTCCCAGCCATTATAGGTAGGGGAAAGCAAGCTCTTCACAAAAAATACACCACACGTGTCTCCCCAAGTTCCAAATCTCTGTCTTCCAGATCACTGATAAAGTCCAGCCAATAGAATCATAGAATCATTTAGGTTGGAAAAGACCTTTAAGACCATCAAGTCCCACCGTTAACCCAGCACTGCCAAGTCCACCACTAAACCATGTCCCTAAACACCACATCTACCCGTCTTTTAAATACCTCCCGGGATGGGGACTCAACCACTTCCTTAGGCAGCCTGTTCCAGTGCTTGACAAGCCTTTCAGTGAAGAAATTTTTCCTACTATCCAATCTAAACCTCCCCGGTGCAACTTGAGGCTGTTTCCTCCTGTCCTATCACTTGTTACTTGGGAGAAGAGACCAACACCCACCTCACTACAACCTCCTGTCAGGCAGTTGTAGAGAGCGATAAGGTCTCCCCTCAGCCTCCTTTTCTCCAGGCTGAACAACCCCAGGTCCCTCAGCCTCAACACCAACTGTCCAAGTTGTATTTTAATGGAAAGAGCAAAACTTTGCTTAACCATTCTGTCTCAGGACTCCTGCTGTGGGTGGAAGGCAGACGGCTGCCCCGCTCATGTGAAAATCTGGAGGGGATGCAGTGCACCAAACTGTGCTGGTGGAGAGCTACCACCCCCCAGTCTCCCCAGCAGCACGCATCTGACTAGGTCCTAGGGCCCTGGCCATCCATCAGGGCTGTAAACTCACCGAACAAAGAGAAGGCAGTACCTTCCCCGAGCAACTTACAACTGAACACTTAGAAAACATCCATCTGGTGAGCAAAAAATACGGGGTTTACAGGCTTTGATACTGGTGCCAATTAAAACAATTGTGTTTACTATTCACTCCTTTAATGTTTGCAGAGGGCTTTGGAAACCCAGTGCTTTTACAAGTGGTTAGGTGTTGCCTGCTTTGCAGAGGTGATGGATGAAAAGCACTACAGAGATAAAAATCCCAGAAGTAATATATTTGGAGTGAAAATCTAAAGTGTCGCTTGAAAGTTCAGCGAGTTGCCTGGCGACTCCAGACTTAGTTTGCTTGGCTGACAAGGGAAAATATGAATTGCAACTGCTTGCAGTGGAAGCTGCTTCTGGGATCTGAAAACCCAACTGTGCTAGTTCATTTTTCTTTGACAGAAATCCTGTAGTTACTTTTGAGCTGTTGCTGCATGGGCTAGACAGAATCCAACTCGCTCTCACGTGGCAGGATTGTCTCCGCACTATTAACCGAAATAAAGATCGCTTTGGTTTCAGTGAAGTGAGCCAGAGCAAACCACGGTTGTGCTGGGAGCCTGTACGCTGCACCGAGGATCACAACTGCGCTACATTAATTGCTGTGAAAACAAACCTTTCATATCAATGTGATGGGAAAAGCTTAGGCACCACCAGAGATTTTGACACAGAGACTGCCTCACTGACAACTGGAGAACTTCAAAGACTTACTTTGTCCATATCGTTCTTCTCGATCACAATCTCATCTGTCTCTGTCCCAGTTTCATCCTCCAGAAACGGGTTGGTGGAGGGAGGTGGCACTTCTGGCTTCTTCTGCTAAAAAAGAGGAAGCTCCTTAGAGAACAGCCCGTTTTGTCCCCTCTGGCACACAGCTGCATCCATGTTTTGCTTTACTAAGCCCTTCAAAGCACTGTACAGCAGTTTGTCTTCTCCAAGCACAGAGGTGACTGCAGAGTGCCAGGCGGTGCCTTCTCCATCAAGGTCAGAGCACATTCCCTCCCTACTACGGGGCTAGAGCCTGGTTCCCTCTCCATCGCTCCGCCAGCACACTTCATCTTCAGCGCCCTCTTACCGCCTGCTCTTCTTGCACCCACGCTCACCCGCTCTGCCTGAATCGCCCCTGGAAGGGGCATTTTGACCAGCGCCAGATTTCCA
Source organism: Balaeniceps rex (assembly GCA_013401315.1). Taxonomy (NCBI): domain Eukaryota; kingdom Metazoa; phylum Chordata; class Aves; order Pelecaniformes; family Balaenicipitidae; genus Balaeniceps; species Balaeniceps rex. Next base: position 49,161 of record VYZW01024789.1, on the reverse strand, counting down.
CTCTCACACCACATGCTCCAAAGCACGTGGTCTCCAGCGGGAGGACCCATGAGAGCATGCCCCAAAACTCTGCTGCCGCAGTAAATCCTGCGTTACTGCTCCCACCGGACTGCTTGTCCCCACTGTGCACTGACCAGACAGCCGTTTATAATCATGGCCTTCATTTTGTGTACAAAACAGGTCAGATGATGACATCCAGAGCGTCACAGCCTCTAGGCAGCTCAGAAAGGGGGACAGAGAGGATTTTCTTTTATTTCAAGCCACACACCCCCCTTCCATTTTTCTCAGTTTTAACAGCTTCTGTGCCTACGTTCTCCAAAGGGATAACAACCCAGTGAAGGCAATTTAATTAAAGCTGCAAATTTTGTATGAAATTCATCAGAAAAATAAAGCCGTATTCTTGAGATCTAAATTCAGCCAGGGGGAAAACCTTACAGGACTTCCTTTTTTAATTAGCGGCACCTACTGATCCACAGCAAATTACAAACGGGTCCAGCAGGTTTGCCTTGTAGGCAGAATTATCACATCCAAGGAGGCTTCAGGACACCAGCTGGACAGAGAAGCCAACCTCAAACCAGTGGCTTCTGAGCCACACGTGGACTCTGTGCTCCCAGGGCACTTGGCTGGCAGAGCTCTTGGCTGAGATTTCAGGCAGAAAAAGCAGAGATGACCCCAGAGATACTCACTGAGCTGTTTCTCTTGGCTTCTGCCTTTACAATCTACCAAATGACACACTGAAAAGTAGAAGCTACCAACACCCCTGCAAGTAAGACTAACCCAACAGACAATGTGGGATTGAAAGACGGTACCATGCGGTGAACGTGTGGTAACTAGAAATTAAGAGAAGAGGGGACTTGTAGTTATAATGTGTCATCGACATGCAGAGAACAAACATTATAATGCAGTCACCATGCCATAATTACTTTGTGGTTCCCCACAGCAACGCGGCTTCAGTTGCAAACAGCACAGGGCCCAGGAAAACCAAAAAAGTACACAAATCAGTGTCCTTTCCTTCTTGCGAGCCCTGTGCCATCCTCTCTACCACACTCTGCAAGATGAAGAATCACCTTCCCAATTACAACCCACTAAGCACAGTCACGCTAAACACTCTAACCTGCCAGTGCAAGAGGAGGCTGTAGGTGACGCTTTTTGCAGTCTCCCATTACCATAGCTATGTGTGAGAGGGGGCTTTTTTCTCCCAAAGAAGCTGTGGACTAAAGGGTTGCTCTTTAGGAATCCCCTTACCACTGTCCCATCGGCTAGAGTGCAACCTGAGAAGCGTTTAGCCAGAAGTCCTTCAAAGTTGGTTGTCCTCTGAATTGCAAACAAAAGCAATTTCACCTCAATCTCCTTTGCTCTTGTGCGCATTATCTTAGCCAGCTCTGCCCTGAGAGAGAGGGGGGGAAAACAGAAAAAACAAATGTGGTTTTCTATAACGAGAAAAATGTGAAACCTAAGATTGTAATTCAGTCTATTTCCCTAGAGACACTTTCATCACAAAATTCGAGCTAATTCCTAAGATGCTCTCTAACATAAAACCGCTTTACGGATCACATTTCAAACATAACCACTGTTGTTTAGAGATCTGTGGGTAACAGGACCCCGTCTCCTAACACCCAGGGCACCACTGCAGCCAGGAAAGCCGGCAGTATCAAACCTTGGGAAGCGCAGTGTCTCTGACTGGGGTCCCAGAACAACGGCAATGGTGCTACTGGGGCTCAGGTTGGCACCTTCCTCTGGTCCCCTGTCTCTGGCTGGCAAAGAGCATGGTCCAGGGCAGCCACACCACACTCAGCTCTCATTTTTTCACTCGGCCTCTAATATTACTGACTTCTATCTCTGTTACACTGAAAATTGATTTCCACGTCACCTCACTCTCTCAACAGTACACGCAGTTTTAGCGATACTTCTCAGGGTTTTCACTCTTCACTTGCTTTTAATCGTGGACAATTCTACATAGATATCGGAAGACTGCCTTTAAAGTCCTATGGGTATACGATCAATTTGGCAAAAGACAAGTGTCCTGGTTTCAGCTGGGATAGAGTTAATTTTCTCCCTAGTAGCTGGCACAGTGCTGTCGTTTGGATTTAGTATGAGAATAACGCTGATCACACACTGATGTTTCAGTTGTTGCTGAGCAGTGCTGACACCAGTCAAGGATTTTTCAGCTTCCCATGCTCTGCCAGGGCACAAGGAGCTGGGAGGGGGCACAGCCAGGACAGCTGACCCAGACTGACCCAAGGGCTATTCCATACCATATAGCGTCATGCTCAGTATAGAAACTGGGGGAGTTGGCCGGGGGGCAGCGATCGCTGCTCGGGGACTGGCTGGGCATTCATCGGTGGGTGGTGAGCAATTGCATTGTGCATCACTTGTTTTGTATATTTTTAAAATTATTATTATTATTTTCCCTTCTTTTTCTGTCCTATTAAACCATCTTTATCTCAACCCATGCATTTTACTTTTTTTTCCCCCGATTCTCTCCCCCATCCCACTGGGGAGGGGGACAGTGAGTGAACGCCTGCGCGGTGTTTAGCTGCCTGCCGGGCCAAACCACAACAAGCAGCCAACCTTTTGTTTTAAGGAAGGTGACTCTGCCGGGAAGCATTGTGAGCTCCCCAGGCGCTCACCTCGTGACGTGGCAGAACTCCACAGCGATGCGCTCCGTCATGCACCACTCCTGGGGGAACATGCGCCCGTACTTCTCCTCGTAGTCCACCAGCTGACGCTTTATCCAAGCATAGCGCCTGTCAATCTTATCCAGCCAGGCCACCTGAAGAAGATGGAGAACAACATCTTTAACAGCAGCAGCTGCTAACATTCAGCCTGACCGCTTAACTGTGCTGCCGCAGTTTCGCAGAGGAGCTTGGGCTATCGATCAAAGCTAACTTGACCACTATTAATAACACTTCGTACGCTAACAGTCATTCTTCAAAGTGCTTAAACACATGCCAGACTGAAAACCCTATCTTGTGCGAATTAAGAGAGCGAGTTCTGTTGAAAATGAGGATAACAGTACTCCTAAATCATGCAGGTACTATTGAAAACTCAATCCAATAATAATTCATTTGATCCCACCCTCTTTGTTTCGCAGACAGAGAGGTCAAAGTCAACAGTGGAACGACAATGAGGAATTCCTGTGTTCTCACGTTCAGCTGGTTTTTACGCTCTGGGGACTGCGGACCCACAAACTTCTACAAGACTTCTTACAACATGAGCAGGATGGGATTTTTTTTTTTTCCCCTCAATATTAGTGCTTTCTGGTCAAAAAGTAGAAAGATTACTAAAAAAAAAACTTTTATGTAAAACTGCTATTTAAAATTAAGCATTTTAGCTGCCTTCTCTTCTTTGTCACAAACTGTCAAAATTTTAGAATTGTTAAAATACATTTTGATCCAAAGTTGGGTTTGGTTTGTTTTGTTGGTTTTTGTTTTTTTTTTCAAATCCCAGATGATTACAGTAAATTTTTAAAAAGCCGTTAGCATCAGGACAGGAAGTTAAAAATCAGCTACAAAGATTAATCCACTTCCTGGAAATCCCCCCCCCACTTTTTAGGCATTTTGGGGTTTTTTTTGTTTGTTTGGGGGGAGGTGGTGGTGTTTTTCAAAGTTTTTGTGTTTGCCATTTTCAGAGTTTAAATTTTCCACCCTTTACAGGGCAGAAAATATATCTAACTTGAATTTATTTATTTACTATATGAGGGGAAAACATTTCCAGTGCTGATACATGAAACTGAGGTCTAAGGTGGGAGGAAGCCATCCTGGCAGAGACGACATCGGCTCCCAACTCATCAGCCAGTCCATATCACACCCCCAGGTCACTGCTTCCGAGCCCTCGCGTTAGAAACATTTCACCCCGGGAACCTGCGGAAACGTGAACATCGTGAACGCCAGCAGAGCAAAATGTGAAATCCAAATGTAGTTTGCTAAGCTGCCCTTACGTCTTGGTTTTCCTGGAAAAGGACCAGATACTCTGAGAGGTGTTGTTTAATAAATTTCTTGATGATTTCCTGTTTGATTCTGGGATCCAGGACATTGGCGACTAGACAGGCATCACGTAGGACATTGCTGGGTCCACCAGGCCTCTGTCAAAATAAACAGGAACAAATGATTTAACGTTAAATAGCTGAGTGGGTGATTGTAAATTGCAACCTGCATCCAGGTTATCTTGTTTTTATCCTTTCCCATTATTCTTCTCTTTTTGATGCTTCTGCTGCTACTCTCTGTTATCACAATAATCTTTCTTCTGTTGGATGAAAATTGAGCTGCTTCCATTTCACGGGCCGTAAAGTTACAGAATCACAGAATCATTTGGTTGGAAAAGACCTTTAAGATCATCGAGTCCAACCGTACCTGTCCACTACTAAACCATGTCCCTAAGCGCCTCATCTACCCGTCTTTCAAATACCTCCAGGGATGGGGACTCCACCACTTCCCTGGGCAGCCTGGTCCAATGCTTGACAACCCTCTCCGTGAAGAATTTTTTCCTAATATCCAATCTAAACCTCCCCTGGCACAACTTGAGGCCATTGCCTCTCATCCTATCACTTGCTACTTGGGAGAAGAGACCGACCCCCACCTTGCTACACCCTCCTCTCAGGCAGTTGTAGAGGGCGATGAGGTCTCCCCTCAGCCTCCTCTTCTCCAGGCTAAAGTTGTTCCATAGCTCAACAGCCAGGAAGCTCCCTACCGCAGAAGAGCAGCCAGCTCCATCTGCAGAAAGAACCGCTGTCCCATCACTTCTGCAAAGCCTTTCATCAGCCTAAATGTTCCGAGGAACAGCTAAGAGAAGTGGCTGGCAAGTGGGACAAGCAAACCCCTTTTCTGCAAACCTGAAGGCCAAATTAATGGGGGAAAAAAGCAGTCTAAAGACGATCAATTTGCAACACAAAGTAGCATCTGCTGGTCTGTATTGGCACATACCATGATGTTAGTGGAGAAGACAGAAAATTTAGAAACTTTTTTTAAAAAAAATGCTCTTTTGATGCTGCTTCACGTGGACACAGATTTGCCCTTCATCAAGGATCTGTTCCAAATAGGTTCCTCATTTCTGTACTTGTTAGTTTTATGAAGAAACCAGCAGAGCTGGTACTTTGGAAGACAGAAGCAGTGTTTTCTTTGAAGTAAATTCAAATTCACACCTACCCCCCATATTGTTTGCAAACATTTGGATGCATCATTTTGGGGAAGCACATTTGGTGCCTTAGCCCTAGCCCAGATTTGTATCTGTGCTCTCTGAGTAAACCAGAGACAAACTTGGTGGCAGCATGTCAACAGCCAGCCTGTGCTTGGCTTTCCCTAAACACAACACGAACCTTTTGTGTCCAACAAATAACCAGCAACGTGGGTCAGATGCCGAGGGAACCCCACTCTGGTCTATGGAGCCACACATGAATTGCCTGGGGCATTCCTCAACTGGCTTGCAGAACTCACTGCGACAGATGTGCACAACATGACAGAGGAAGGGTGTCATTTCTCTCCTACATTCCCTCAACAGAAACAGTGAGAAATACACCTAGCACCCTACAGCTTGGGAAACTCGTTTGCTTTCTAAAGTAACTCCTGAAACAGAGAGAGATCAAATCTAGATGTAAAACGAGATTAAACCCAATGACAATTATGTTGAATAGTTTTCAGCAACGCTTTTCAATGGGAGGAAGAGGGGAAGCGAGAACTTTACCTTTGTACCTTGAGAAGGAAAGGCTTCCTCGAAGTCAGCCAGGATCTGCTGTCCCAACTCATTCTGCGCTGCCTTCACCCTGACGAGGACAGCGGAAGCAAGTGCTTGGTTGGTGGTACAACTACTTCGTTTCGTTGTCTGCAAACTTTACTACAAAGTGGACTGAAACGCTAACAGCTACGCAAAGGTTTTTAAGGGACAAAAAAAGCATGCTAAAGAAAAACATCCACATTAAGAAGGCCTGTGTGTCAGAACTGGGAGAGCATTTGCTCCCTGAATGACCCCGGGATGACAACTCCAGCTCTACAGCGTCGATCCCTGAGCTGTAGCAGAACATGTCCTAGATGCTCTTGCCCTGCTGCAATTTAGTATTTTAATAAGGGCCAGTTAATCAGCTGAGGAATCAGCAGGGTTCCTTTATGCCAATGTGATCAATTTATCTTTACATTCGTGTATGTTGATCACATCTCACAAAAGTATGTTTCTGACACCTAAAAAGCTTCACAACGTCCCAATCTTCACCGTGAACCTTTCACAGTTCCAGGTGCACTGACCTACTTTTAAATGCATCCATGTGAATACCGTTGGCTGTGGTTTTATCCTATAAATCCTCCGTGTCTTAAGAAGCATAAAAGAGCAAAGGTATGAAATGGGTGAAAAAGTTTTGAACAAACCACAATCTTGCTCTTTATTTAGCTGAGAGAATAAAGCTTCCAATTTCCAGAAATAAAAGTCAATACGGCTTAATTGATACTTCTAGGGAAATGGAAATGCCTACACATACTAGAAAGAGCCAAAACAAACAGTTAGGCACTTATATCCCTCTGCAGCCCTCAAATTCTTCCATCACTTTTTATTATACTGGAAACACTTTAAGGTCTGAACTGATCATTCAAAGCAGCGGATTTTTCCACTGAGATTGATACGTGAGAAAGCGTGGCTACATTTACTGTTGTGAAAATGTTTGTTCAGACTGTGGGGAGAGGACTTTGGATGTTTTTGTTGTTTAAGATTCCTCAACCTTATCAAGGAATGATCTGCTTCTTTAATCTTCCCATTTGAGGTCCATTAGTAGAGAAACACAAGATAACCTGACAACGCTGGAGGACAGGCTGGATTCTTTAACGGTGCCAAATGCAGAAAATTCTAGTCCTTTAAAAGTGATGGTTGAAATATAACTTTATATCTGTGATTTAACTGTATGTATGACCTGCCTTATCCAGGATTTATTTATAGGGATTTTGCTGGAAAAGCTTCCTGCCTGCAATGTCAAACATAATTCTCACTTAAGCTCTCTGCTTCACAGGAATGTTTAGAAACTCTTGTACTCTGCCAGGTGTAGATCCCCAGTTAACACCTTCATAACTGTGAAACAAAAGGGATTCACTAATATGTTGAAAGAGAAGGAGTGGGAAATTTAAGCATTAAGGAGGAACCCAGCCCAGCAGCCACAACTACAGGTATAATCCTGCTTCAAATGCACGAGTAAGCACTAGTAATTCACGTGAGAATGATCGCAGAACCAAAGCCTTTGATCCTTAAGAAACAAGAGGGGAAACAAGAGGGGAAACAAGAGGGGAAACAAGAGGGGAAACAAGAGGGGAAACAAGGATTGAAAAACTTTACCTTTTAAATAATCAAGAAACAAGAAGTCCTTAGTATTAGGAGTCACCGCAATGAATGAGTTTGTATAAACTGGAAGTATCAGCAGTGGTACTGCTACAGGGACCTTCCCATGTGACAAGAGCTGCGGTGCAAGCACAGTGGGAGCACTGAAAAGAGCAGCAGCCAGATTCCTAAAGACTCAACCAATTTAAAAGAGGCACTGTCAAGCAGTTAAAAGCCCTGTCCACGGGCTTTGTTGTTTTAGGCTCCGATTCAGGAAAGTACTTAAGGATAGTCTTAATGGGGATTCTCATATCCTTAAATTAAGAAACTTGCAGGAATGCCTTGCTGAACTGGGATGTCAAAAAGATATTTAAAAAAAAAAAAATGTGTCCTGCTTAAAAATCTCTCAAAAGCAAACAGGGAAAATTAGTTTTAGCCTTCCCCCCCAGCCCCTTCATATTTTCTAAGATAGGGATAGGGCAGAGACATCGAAGTAGCCAAAGGTTTAGGTATGTGTGAGCAAGGACAGGGAGCCTCGCCGCCCTCCCAGTAACTACCACTCTTTACATAAGCACACACACACAGAGATGCACAATTATTTCTTTCCACGAGCATGCAACCAGAAACACGAAAACCTTTACAGAGCGATTGCTTTATGCAGAGAACACAGGAAGGCACTTGCTTTAGCCACTAGAGATTATTGCTCCCCATGGAAAGCTGTGAGCCTTTCAATAATTCAGAATAATCTTCCTGTAATGGAAACTGCAGCGGTAAAAGCCTTGACCCCGTGGCTGGCTTCAATCACATCCACCGCCGAAGGACCGATTCTGCACACATATAAGACTGTGTGTTTAACCACTTGCAGAAAGTGAATTACTCACTAAGGCTTAGCAACCCCTGATAACAGATTTCGGATCTTCTCAGGTCGGTTTGATAAGGATAGCTTGCCCTGACTAGATTCCCCCCGGCAGCGTGCTGGGGTGTCACAGCAGCCGTCCTGGCTCGCCGCAGCAGGGAATTGCCTTCTCCTGGCGTTGCTCACACGTGCCAAAACCTTTGGTTACCCGAGCATTTGTGATTTTTGTTTCTCTGACTTTTGTTTTATTATTAGTGGCTTTTGTTCTCTGTTTCCCCCACCTTTAAAAAAAATCAAAACAAGAAACCCCACTGTTATGTTTCAAATGACATTAAATTACTAGAAACCGCAATTCCTTTAGCCAAAGCTACCAGAAATTTTAAACTACGCCTGGCAGCTTGCTGAGATAAAAAGAGGCTGAGCTAGCCTGTTTTTTCTGTGGCAAACTTATAATCATCTTTCTCCTAAATACTTTCCAGGCTTTTTTCCACTATCTGCTAGGCTTTCTCGACCACTTTCATGGGTGGGTTTGTGACCGCTAATTGTACGCTCCTTCCACAGACAGAAAACAGAAGAGGATTGAGAGATAACAAAACATTCCTATTTACTACAACAAACAACTTCCAATGCACCACGTAAGAAGTTGTTTTAGGAACATGATTAGGAAAATATTTACATTTGGATGCGAGTTGTGACATTTTTACATCAATACTCAACAGGACCAGCACAAGAAGCCAACTAATTGAGAGTTCAGTCCAGGTTTCCAATGAATACTTACAGTGGGATTTTGTTTGGTTATTTTCAAAGGGACAGAACAGGTGGAAAGCAACATTAAAAACACATCATTAGTTTTCACAGCATCTAGGAGCAGGAACCTAAATTGAGCACCCCACGACAAAGAGCACATCCAACACCACCGAGCAGGCACTTTTCCTTCCCATGGTTTCCCATTCATATTTGGCTTCGCTCCATTCACACCAAGAAAGAGAGGCTCTTTATTAAAGAAAGCAACAGAATCTGCTCGTTTAGCAGCGTATATAATAGACTTATTGTATATAATAGACTCCGGTTACTGTCACAGGTCTGTGCCAACGTCTACTAAAGCATTTCTTGCTTTCGCAAACATCCAAGAGGCTTCACTTGTACCATTAAACCAAATCCATGAGACACCAAACCCCAGCAATTTCACAGTCTAAAAATAGCACTGCGAGAAGCCAGGCAAACTTCCTTTGATCTTTCATGAATCGCGAAAGTATTTCCAAGCAGAGGGAGAGAAAAGTCAACTCCAAACCGGGCCCTAATACGTACACGCGCAGTCAAACTCCAAAGCAGGTATTGCCGTGCCGTAGACCTCCCTGCAGTAATTTGCTGCCTGGATGTCAAAGCAGTAAAGAGATCCCAGCAACACCCTGGGTGCAGCTCTCCTTTCGCCCCACAACCAGCCGCTTCTATCGCTACCAGATGGTGCAACTCTCCCTGTGTAAACACTGGAAGGAAAACCCTGCCGAGGCAATTCTAAAAATAGGAGGAACAGACTTTCTTGAGCTTTTCAGATCCTTATCTTGAAGGGAGAATAAAACAAAAGACGTTTTCCTCCATGTCCTTGCCAGTCTCTCTGGCTTGACTCAAAACCACTGTGCCTTTTAGCAGCAGCATGAATTGTTTTCTATAATTATCAGCAACTACAAAAGTATTAAATAATCATCCATCAGAAAGGGAAAACCAGCCAGAATTCTGGACCAAGGCTTAAATTATATTTGGCCTTAAAACGGTCAGTGACAGCAGGTTTCTGCCCAAGGGCATTACCACGCTGGAAGAAAATGAAGCAAGCTATCTTTCTGAGCGTGAGGTTGGAATAGACAACAGCCTAAATTCAGAAAAGCAGTGACATATGTTTATATTTCCTTGATGTTGATGTTCTTTTAAGCAAATGCTTATGGTCCAATGCTTTGTTAAAACAAGGCCCCATCCCTACAGATTTAGGGTGGATTTTTCTTTCGCTCTGTCTCACGGATTCCACCTGGGTTTTCTGGAAGAGGTATCTCTACCATAAAGAACGCCCAACAGATTTACATGACAATATTACAAATAAATCACTCAAACACTCTTTCTAGCACTAAACAGCACAGGCAGCCAGCTGCTGTCTTAGCAAAGGGAGTCCCCCAGAAATTAATTACTGTGCCTGGAAGACTCCTTCAATTACCTCTGTAATGAGCAAAGTCATCTCAGGCATCAAGAGGATGGTGGTGACACATTTGCAATTTTCACACTGAAAAGAAATGCTATCAGGTATGGTTGTATCATTAAGAAGGTTCATCCCTAACGTTAATAGGCTGTTTTCACCTCTGAGCTGTACTCAGCACTACTACAGCCTGTTAAGCAAACATCATGTGTGTGATGTAAGAGAAAAAAGCCCGCTGTAAAGCAGGAAGAGTAGGTTTTGGCCAGGGACAGCACTGGCCCCTAGAACAGGGAGGCCCTTGTTCCCTCGACACCCAGCTGTCACGTCCCAAATGAAGAAGCCAAGACCCCAGGAGATGTGGTGGCTCAGTCACCACTGAGCCTTCACCTGCTACTGCCGAGAACGGTGGGCACTCGCTGTTGGAGCTGCACCAACACTCACCAAATTTAAATGTGTAACTCCACGTTAGAAAATCAAGACTATACAAGCTCAGCATAAATGTTTAGAGCAGTCAGGTGTTCTGCATGTGGTTTTGGGAAGATTTGCTCTAAGCCTCAAATCTCAGCAGAATTGGGCAATGGGAGCAGGTTTCGGCAGAAGAAACTCAAGGTGTTCAGAATAACTGAGTTTGGCAAATGCACAAAAAGAAATCCTGCCTGCCCTAAACCCTTGGGCAACTACGCAGTTTGACAGCAATTCGACAGCAGTAAGGCACACGTCTGGGCAGAAAGGGGCCCCAAGCACCACTATGTTAATGCATATATTTCTGCTTCATGCCAGGCTGCTGAACTGTATCACTGAGGTTAAGAAAGCAGGAGAAAGCATCACCTCAGGGTTCACCACAAACACCTGCACATGAAGATCACATAAACCAATTTGCACTTGCACAGATCACTCCAGGTAAGGTAAATTAAAAGCCAGTCAATGAGAAGCGCAGATCATTCATGAATTACATCCGTACTGATTACTGTTATTTAACAGAATAGGCCGCTCAAGGTTTGAGCAAACTGTGTCCAATTTTAACCTGTTTGTTTTGGCTGCAAAGAAGCTCAAAGGACCATGTCCAGCCTTTACATCCTTGAAAAACTGATTCTGCCTAATGCATTTTCTAGCCTTCCTTCCCAGCAGGCATGCGAGTGCTCAGGGTTTGATCATTTTACCTTTCAGAAAGCTGTCGAATCTGAGGAATCCCCATGTATTTGTTGAAGTGCTCTAAAACATTCACGACACCTTGGAGAAGGTTGGCAACTTCCCCATATTGTCTCCTCCTGGTCATAGCCCTGTAGAGGAAATTAAAGATTTACAAAGGCAGGTTCGATGAAAATCCTGGGTGGTAATTCCACAGGTTACCTCATCCCCACTAGGTCATGCCGGTCCCTACTGACAATTTATTTTCTAAAATACACAACTCTTCATTAATGTTCCAACGCAGCATTAAAATTTCACTTAACTGATGCTAAAATAAACCAATCTGGCACACATCTAACAATGCTTCAAAAAACATAAATGTCAAAAGCAACACTTGGCAAAGAACATGTAAACTACCGAATGCATCCGCTTCCCAGTATGGGTCCGGAGGCAGTAAATGTTATTTCACTATAATGACCTGAGTTAAGCCATTCGTCATCACACACAAAGTGCGAGTTAAAGCTTCACAGGGAGGAGAATCATTATGCTGAAAAGCTATTAGCCTTGACTTTTCTCTTAATAACTTTCACAGGGAACTGACAGAAAAAAAAGCAAGTTTATTTTTTATTTCATCCTTTAGGATCATTCCAATGGAGACAGCAGCCTAAGCAAAATTTAATTCTCAACACTTAACAACCCAGTGTTCGTGCAGAATTTGCTACAATCCAAGAACAGGCTGTGCCTGGGTCTCGCAACTTCACAGATGCAATACGCGAAAAACTGGATTTCCCTAGCCTGCGTGTTCCTCAAGCACATTAAAAAACCCACAAAGGATTATTAGAAACATCTAACCCCACTTCATACACAGTACAAGCTGTAAGGCTTCTTTGAACTCATCCTCAGAACTAGAGTAGACCTTTCCGAAAAAGAGATCTCATTCCAGTTTAAGACATGAGACTGATAAAAATCCCCCCAAATCCCTGAAGAGCACATCCCTAATGAGGGTACGTAGCTGCACAGACTGTCTTACTCCTTAATGAAGCCAGACTCATTCCTTATCACCAAGGATCAACACAGCAATTCAAGCAATCGATGCTGCAAACCCTTAAATACAGCAACACAGGTTGCAGGTTACTCAGAGCAGCACAGGAAGGATCTGCCAGCAAAAATCAAGACTGCAACCTATTAAGCAAACTTCCCTCCAGAAAAACAGGCAGCTGTTACACACCTATTCAGAGCACTGCACCAAACTTAAGAACTCAGAAGTGGCGTCAAAATACCACTAAAAATTCACATACTTACTCCAGTGAATCCACACCCCCTGCCAGCATGTGCAGGTGATTGAGGGTGGTGATGGAGGTGGTCAGATGACGCTTGGCGTGATCCAGCTGCTTGATATCCCGTGTGATTTCTTTAACCTAGTGAATGAAAAAACAAGAGTCTGGTTAAATATCAAGCCACAGCAACAAAATTTTAAGGAGCTAAGAAGGGCGCTCTCCTCCCTTTGGGACTACAAGCATGTTGGCTCTACAGCCAAGTTAACACAAGGACAAGGGCACAGGTTCAACACATGCTTGACAGCAAATTGCCAAACAGTCAGCAGGACCAAAGACAAAAATGTTCCCTTCCTAACAAGAACTGGAAGCAAAAGCCAGTGTCCCCCTCACTTTCAAAGGCTAGAAAGAAACTGCTGCTCACCATTTGTTCCGATTTTTCAGCCTTGTCTTTAATATCCTTAATTTTACCAAAGAGCTGTTGAATGGCTTTCTGGGCTTCTTCCAGGGCCTGGAAAAGAAACAAGGTCAGAGTGGAAAGAAAACCTGCATTCAGTTTTCATCTTCTAAGAAATACACAGTTGCTCCCTACGGTCCCTGGGAGCTGTTTTCTTACAGAGAAAATATCATCAGCACATCAAAAGTCAACGTATCACGTTGGGATATTTAACCCGAGTGGACCAGGGTTTCAGTATCCATCTTACAATAATGCTCTGGCAAAATCTGACAGAGATATTCTATGAAAGCATCTCTGTAATTAGAACTATGAATAGGTTTAAGGTTGCTGCAATAAATTTCAACACACTAAAGCATGGAAAAATGCATAGAACTTACTCCTGATCAATACGTACTTAGAGCAGGAAAACGAAACCTCCACAAAACCTCCACGTTCATCATTAATTCTAAATAAAAAATACACGACGTTACGTATAGAACACTGAGTGGTTGCCTAAACCCCTCACTGAATTAGCAGGATATTATCCTGTTGGAAAAGCCGGTGCGTATTTTGCTGATTCCTTCAGGGCAGGCAGCCCAGCCTCCCACCCACCTGCAGGAGGAATGGCTCTTTCAGGCACAGAGCAGAGGGCACAGGTTTAGCAGGTAGAGAGGGTCAAGCACGGGAAACGGACCTCGCCTGGATTTTTGTGCTATTTTACTGCAAGTTTCTTGGGGCATCTCGTCCCCTTTACACAACCACGGTGCATCCTGACCTCACACAACCATGTGTGAACTACACATGGATTCAATGAGTGAAGCCACATGTCCAAAATCACATGTCCAAAATCTGACTTCTGAAGTAATTCAACACGTTTTGCCTTCCCAGCCTGATAACATTTCCAGCTCCGGCTCCACTTTGTTTCCCGCTGTTAAGTGGGCTTCTGTCCCTCTGTTTTTACATCCAGTCCCATGACCAAGGTTACAGCGCAAGCTACAAGCTCCTTCAGCAAATAAATTTAACACATCTTCATTTGGAAACGTATGAGCGAACTATCTGCCAGGAGCTTTTGCTGGAACATAGCTGCGTTATAACAAAAGTATAAAAGTTGGAAACATTTTATAATTCATTTTCCAGAGGGGGAAAAGAAAAGTCTCCTCTGAAATACCTTCTGAATCATGTGAAAGTTAACACTTTATCTATTAGTGTCACACAGCTATCATATAACATGTTCACAAAGGGAAATGAACACACGAATGCGCTGCAGGGACAACTCTATCAGAAATGACCACCACCACCTACCTCCTCACCAGCTCCAGCCTAGCCACCTTTTAGAAGAAAGTTTTCCCTTCTCTTCCATCTAAAGGCATGTGGATTAAGTGCAAACCAAAGAACTAAAGAATGCTCCTTTCAACATATTTAACTATAGACCTGTACTCAGTCCCAGACCACGGCTGCAGCACATTACTCAAGTGGGCTATTGAGCAAGCAGCAACTGTCCTGCATATTCTGAGATTTGGATAGGCCTGTCAAAAAAAAAAGTCAACCTGAAATTCTTCACAGATGCCAATTGCTATGTTTCCCTTTGCTTCAGCACTAATGTTAAATGCTAATTTCTCTGGATGATCCCAGGGTAGTCAGAGCTGCTGAATTCTCCAGAAGAAGAGATGAGGATTTAGCCAGCCAACAAAAAGATTCTCCAAAAAGAGAAGTTATCCTCCTTCACATCCAAGGTCAAGGCAATCTCACAAAACTTACTCAATCTTTGGATCATCTCAAACCAACTTAGGATCTCATGCATGCAGAACCACTGGGAGGCAAAGTACGGAGGACCAGCTGTAAGGAGCCTGGGGAGGTCCTAGACACCATGCAGCACAACAGAGCAATGCAGACACCATGCAGGACCACCCCAAACTCCCAACTAGCTGTACGCTTCTCGGACACATCTCTGATCCCGTTCCTCTCTCCCAGGGCTCATTTTTCATATGCAGGCTCGGACAACGGCCACAGCAGCTCTCCTTAGCACGACTGCCAAGGCGAACTCTAAGACTTCCAGCCATCCACCGCAATCCTTTCACTTGGGGGTGGCATCTCTAACCTGCTCTCCAAGGAAGAGAGCATTCGAGTTGCTATTTTAAGCACCAATACGCAGCTCAAGGCCATTTGCTCTCAACAGCCTTCAGCAACCGAGTTCAGAGTAAACAATACCACGAGTGAGGATTTCCCTCTCAGGTCTTACAGGTTTTACATTAAAATCCCCATCCACAAAGGGAAAACCATCTTATCCGTTTTCCTCATGAGACAGAATATCATCTGCTTGCATACAGAGACCTTTTCCAAAGTTACTGCCCATAACTGATCCTCAGATAATGGTCCAAACCGGGCCCCAAAGAGGATTTCTAGCTGCCCACATAACAGCAGTTTCTCTTTTGCTCACTGTTAAGAAACCACACTCAATCTATTTCTCTAACAGGTCACGGTGCTATTTAATAATATTGCGACAAAAACCAGCAGAGACCATTTACAGGAAACTGGTTTACACCTGAAGAACGTGTTCCTGCTGCTCTGCGCTCAGTGGGAACCAGCACACGCAGCAGTGGGCAAACTCCCCACCTAAAAACTGCCTCCGGAACCACCGAAGGAAAACAGGATTTTGTTCTCATACACTTAAAACTGCCAAAAATAAGGTGAACTGGTGTCATCACCTGGTCCTAACACTTATAGCTTTTACCTCCTTACTGACTCTGGAAAAACAGAAACGAGACAACAAGTGTTCTGCCCCCGTCTGATGAATTTAAGAACTGTGATCTCCTGCTGCTCTGAAAAATAACACGGCTGGGATGCGGGGGAGAGACCGAACAGCAGCTGCCATTCTGTTCAAGTTCGGCATCGCCTCTCTCGGAGAAGGGGATACGTTTCCACAACTGTTAAACAAAAAAACAAACCAACAACACACACAGAGAACTCAACAGCAAACTTAACAGACTTGAGTAAACCAGAATTGCTCATAAACACTCATTTTGTTTCTTAAAACTTGCTTCCAAATTTTTCCTTAGCCGTTAAGACATAAGATCTTTAGCTACTCTCCTAAAAAAAGAGCTGCATATTCCTTATTCGAGCCAGAACACACTAATTCATCAACGTGCTTGGGTTTTATATAACCTACATTTAGAAATGAAAACATTTCTTCAAACGTATGTAAGATTTGCTGAAGGTAACGCTGCGTGAAAATCTATGTTTTTAAGTCAGGAGGGCACTGTCAGGTAGATCTGATGGTAAGTTCAGAACCAAATTAAAGGTGTTACTCCTTGCACAAAGCCTACAATTAAACTTTCTTATGGTTCTTAAAGAAACCCATGAAACCTTTTTGGCTGTAACATTCCAACTGCAGCATCTGAAAGTAAAATACTGCATGTAGAGGAAGGAAATAAATAAAACTAATAACGGAAAACCACCACCTTCCTGGTCACTGTAAAGACAGAGTAAAGCAAAGAGCAAAACCAATGAAATACAAACGCCAATTTTAAGAAAACATCCCCTATTTGATAAATGGTGTTCATTATTAAGGGATAAGAAAGTGACATCTAGGGCATAAAAGGTCTAATTGTTCAAGGTGTAATATAGAAGTTTATTAATGTACGTAACGATTATTCTATCACCTGTAAGAGGAGAGGGGAAGCCGCAGCCATGTTGAAGGCGACACTGTGTATTGGAGAGAATGCATTTCCCTGCACGCTCTGCTCCCGTTAAGACAGTGAATCATGAATTTTAAAAGCATTTTCTTACTGCTTTTGTTATTTTATTAATAGCGGGTTTATTTTGGACAGAAATGCTAAAACCAAAACAGTATCAAGAGAATAGGAATCGCTCTTATCCCGGCATAACTGGTTTACATGATGAACGACATCCAGTAATCCTGCATCTGTGGCTTGACGCAGGGTTCACCTTGCGTCGCTAATTCATTGGTTTCCTCATCAGTGCAACTGGGAAACACATAAATGTAGGCACCCCCAAACAGCACACAAAAGTTAAGTTATTGTGTTTCCTTTCCTACAACAGCAGCTCCTTTCAGGGGCAGAGGACCACGAGTAAATAAAGAGACTGGATACATAATCTGTTGTGGTTATATGAAACAAGGATGTTGAGATTAAGGTTGCGATGTACTGGAAAAACACCATATGACTCTAATCAACAACTGAGCCTGCAAGCTACAATTAATCCATCAGCAGTATTTATTAAACTTCATGCAACCTCTGAGGTCCCTGAACGTCAGGCACCAGCTGAGGAATACGGCACAGATAGGGCTCGACTGCCGGAGGGAGGCAGAGCCGTCGGTCAGCAGTGCCTGAGCGGCAGCCACGGGTACCGAGAGGCTTTTTCAGCAATGTTTGTCCCCAGGGTACCCCAGCTGCTCTGACAACAGCAAATTTAGCAAAGAGGGCAGGACTAGCAACAGAGCAAGAGACTCTAGACAGAGCGCTCAATACAAGACAGGCTTCAGCTACGTATCACTTTCCTCCTCCTCCTCCGACGTAGTGTGTCTGATCCTCTGCCCCAGCGCAGGTTCAGGAGCACGTCCCGGCTGCAGGAGGGAAGCACGCAATGGTAGGGTGCGATGGTGGGGTGCCTCTGCGGGCCACTGCCCAGCTCCACGCATAGCACCAGGGGATGTACAGCCCCAGCGCCCGCAGAAGCAGGGACCCAAAACACAGTTCTTGGCAGGGAATGCACAGGGGGATCTTTTAGTTTAAGACCGTGATGTATTTTTAGCCATCCCCATTTCTCAGCCAGCCTGTATTTATGCAGTGGAAGCTCCCCTGCTCTTGTGTTAACAGCAGAGATGAAATGCAGGAGACTGAGAAGCCACACGTGGGAGTTGGAAGATGCAACTCCGTAGCGCAGAGCCAGACCCCAGGTAAGCTGGGCAGACAGTCAGCTACACAGGTTTTCATCAAATTCTCCAAAGCTGGAGAGAAAAATGTAGCACATGAATCAGCTACAGCTCTTCAATCTTCTTCACCTTGAGATGCAACAGGAAAAGATTCCAAACGCACCGGTATAAAACAATAGGGAGCAGAATTAGACCATGAATCACTAAGAAAAAGACTGCCTAAAAAATAGGTTTAACTTGGCATTATCCCAGGCAACTTCTAAGGTCAGCCTGCACATCATCACTTGGGTCACCCTTTTACATGAGATGTTCCAAGCAGCAAAAGGAGGAAAGAGAATAACCCAAGTGAGAGGTGGGAAAAGACCACATCTAATTCATTAGATTTTGAAGTGATGCATCCTTTGAAAGGTTATGTTCCAGCGATTTACGGTACCAGATTGACATTAACACACACAAAAAGCAGCACTAGCAACAATACTCGAGCCAAAAAACCAATTCAGTGCATTACAGCCAGTCTCTCTGAATCCCCACAGCTGCTGCAGACGGACAGAGCCTCCTCCTTCCCCTCCCAGCCTAGGTACGGACCTGTCACATCGCTCCCACCATGCAGCGGTGTCTCATCAGTGGCGTGTGGATTTCTAAATACCTATTCATCCTACCAGGAATCTTGTGCAAGCAAATACTGAAGTACTAGAAAATACGCAAACAGGAATTGAGACCCATGTGTTACTACAAAATGTCACTTAACTGGGGAAAAAGCAAATTTTCAGAGGAAGTTTGCTTGCTTGGGAAACGCTGAGCTTGGGGACTAACTGAATTAACACTGTTCTGTCCCCAGTAATGGTTAAATACCTTGATAGTTTCCATATGCTCACTGGTGGTGTGCTAGAAACGTGCTAGTTTAATTTGATTCTAGCCAATATGTATTTCAATTGGATGTTATTACTCACATCAGAAAGCTGCCCTCTACTAAGTATTTTATAGACACTTGACACATCTGCCAAATTCACAGCATCCAAATGTATTTTTAATGTTACAAATTGGGCTGTGGTCAGGATGCTGAGAATTTAATGCTCCTGGATCGGTCCCCACTCTTGAATACAGAGCATTAATGCTTCTTTCATTTGCTGCCACACTTACAACCCAGATCAATGAAAATCTAGACCATGACTAAAAATAAGTTCCCATCCCCAATTCTCCAAGGAGTCTCAGCTGCAGGGATTTCAAAGAAACCCTTGCACACTGTGACCAGCCTAACAATTTCTGCTGCTAAAACCTCAGACGAACGAGTCCCTCCAGATTGAGAAAGGGTGGAAATACACTTTGATTCTCAGTCCGATTTCATTTTAAAGAAAAGTCTTAAGTTTTACAGCTAGGGATAAACCACTGCAGCTGCAGCCGAGGGCTCGTCTGTCAGAGCAGGGCAACATTGCACTGCAGCTATGCCAGCGACTTTCCCTGAGCAGACAAACCTGAAGGGCTCATCACACTTGGTTTTGATTTTAGCAGATTTCTACCCTAGGAATTCATCAAATACTACATAACTACTACAATTGTCACTAAAAAATAAGAGTTTTCTGTCATCAGCTCCAGTCCTAGCCACTAAGGCTGCACAGAACACTTTAAATCAACAAAGCAGATTATGTCCAGCGCTGCACCAAGCTTAAAATTGCTACTATTGCCCCTTCACTTAACCCCCCAAATCACGCTTAGAAATCAAACCCCGCGTTCTGAATAGCTGCACAAACACTGACAGACACAGAGGGTGAAGCGGGAGGCGATTTCCAGGTTTGCTGGTTGAAACCTTGCAGCTTAACTCCCGAACTGCACTCCTGTGCTAGCCCAACGCCCTTCTGAGCTGCCCTTCTCTATCGCGTTGCCCAGCCCTGCGCGCTGGTGCCTGCACCGCGAAGAAAGGTGGTGATGTGCTGTAAGTGACAGTGACTTTAGCGGTCTTGCTCCGGTGAGTAATTTTACACAAGTTTTACACTCATGCATCTAATTTGCACCAGAGCGACACGGCCATTTAAACACTAATTCTGTGAGTTGCACAACCCCCTAGCAAAGCCTTCAGCTTCATCGCGCTCAGACCTCACGGTGCGTTACTACAGCTTCATTATGCAGCTCTACGCCGGCAGGTGAATAGCCACAGCCTTCCCCAAGCCCAGCCCTGCTCAACATGTTAAACACTATTATCACGCAAGAAAAACTCCCCCGTGCAGACACTTATTATTTCCCTTATCACTCTTCTTTATTTCAGAATAGCAAAGCTGTGAGTCTCCACCCTTCACGTAATTTCTGTTTACACCCTGACTGCAGCTGTTTGCTGCACCTCCCTGTGCCCACGACACACCTCGTCTTGCACGGCTTCTCCTCCAGCACCGAGTAACCGGCTGCCCTTGGCTGCTGCAGGCACTGACACACACCAGCTCCTTCGCTCACCCTCTGCTCCAGCACCAAGCTGCCTGTTGGTGCTGACGGGGAGGTGCTGCACGCTGAATTTGCCTAGGAAACCTGTAAATGACTGAGGGATGCCAGTCAGTTTGTCTGCTGACGAGTCTGCATAGTGCAGGTGGCACTTTGGCCGTATTTGCAATATCAGAGCCACGCTTGACTTATGTGGGGGCAAGTTTAGCAACTACTCGAGTTGCATCAGATTTTGCAAGACGAATTCGTGTTCAGGTTGAGACCTTAGAGGCAAAATACAGGTGGGAGGAACTGACAATCATACCATGAATCCTACAAGCAGGGATTTCTAAGTGGAAATGCTGACAGTTCACCTGCCATAAGCACGGAAGCAGCACAGCTGGAATAAACATTACAACACACCAAAAATGTGAGACAACAAAAAAAAAAAAAAGGAGAGAGACAGAAAGGAAAAAAATGAGATCCACAGTAAAAAAAAAATCTCCTGCCTGTAGTCAGGATCTCTACTTTCAGGCTGGGCTTCTCGCTTTGCTGGCATCCAAACCAAACAGCACTGGCTGTGGAACAGCCCAGTCTTATTTTCAACTTGCACTGCCTTCAACACCACCGGCAAGAAAGCGTGCGTGCCTTTTGCCAGCACAAAATGCGACCTGGTTTCCAGCCTCAGGCTGCCGGACAGCGACAGGGTGCATCCACTGCCGTTCCATACAGAAGCATGAGGCAAGGTCAAGCTCGGACTTACTTCTGCCTTGAGCCAGGTTTTGCAGAAGATGGCAAAAGTTATGCCTGACCTCTTCATACAGTTGCAGATGCCAGTTTTCATGGCCAGTAGCCAGACGGATAATAAACAGCCCTCTTTCTTCTTGCCATGCCATTCACCTGAAACCCTTTTCAATAAACATGTTCTAGGCTAGCAAAAGCTCACTGTGTCTCTTAGATGGGAAGGCATTGTCCAACTGTCATAATTCACTGGGGAAATGACTCTAAATGAAACTCACTTTTGATTTATTTTGGCAGCTCAACTTCTGTTTATTATTCATTGGTTATAAAAGAATATTATGGGACTTTAATCACTCGACTGGAGTCTTACAGAATCGGTGGCATGACTTTTTTTTTTTTAAATATATAAAATTACACAGCTTAAGACACAATATTTAACCCTCGTCCATTCACCATCTTAAAATATATTGAAATCTAACACTAGTCTATTCATATTTCAGAATAATGACTCATTCATCAAAAAAACCCAGGAGATAAAGCTTAGCCATGCAGGAGAGAATGAATATAATTGAAAGATGGTGCCTACAACATCAGGGATTGTGACACAAGAAAGCCCCCAAATATTTTATAGACTTAGGCTTAATTAAGAGCTTACGGTGATTTTCCTCCTCTGCTCTTAAGGCTCAGGCAAAGGCAGTCAATGCTGTCCCAGCAGCAGAGGCACCCCAACACCAGCCATGTGAGCCGAACCTGGGCACCGTGGCCAAGGAAGCAGCGTGCAGTTCGATGTCTGGAAGTGAGCATATATTTAAATAAATAAAAAAATGAAATAAAAGTGCCTACGGTAGGAGATCTGAAAGCACTGACTACCTTAGTTTAGCGTGAAACACAACCTGCAGCCAAAAAAGCCACCTCCACACAAACAGGCGGAGGTAAGAAGAGAGGCTGAAGCACCAGTGCTGCTTATTAAGCATGTTTATGCAAACAGTGCACAAAATCACCTCCCTGCCTGCCAGGCTGACACTGCCTGTAACCCAGCACTCGCAGAGCTGGGGAGAGGACAAGCCGCCGACTCCAGTGATGCTGACCACCCTGTAGCTCAGGACACCGCTAGCTGAACGGGCACTCCAGTAGCCAGGGTGACCCCATCAGCAGGGCAGTACCATACTCCCCACTGCTCTCTGCCACATGCAGCACCTGCATCACCCTCTTCTTCTGCTCACCGTCCACCTTCATCTCTTTCTCCCTCCCTATATTGATTCTGCAAAGTGTTTCTTGATCTCTAGTTAAAGGGAAAAAAAAAAAAAAAGTTATTTCACATACTTCCATCCATGACCTTGTCAAACCCAGTAACCTGTGGGCATTTTCCTGTGTCAGACACATCCTCCTCCTTCCACAGGCTTAAACACTGCCAGACACTGCAGCACAGGCACAGGGCAGGCAGTCTGAGCCTCCCCACAGCTGCAGAGCCGAGATGTTTATTTTTACATGCAAGGAGAAAGGACAGCACTGGTTACCAAAGGATGGGATGGCTAATTGAACTGTCTACTGCTGTGCTGGGTTCAGGCTAGGCAGCAAGAATACATTTGTATTCTTTAAGCACAGCAGCTGCCATCTCTTTTCTTGCACTGCTGTAGTTATGAAAAAAAAAATATTACTGTTCTCACGGAGCAAAGAAGCAGGAGCCAACCAAAGCAATCCAAGTTATCAACCAGTATCTTCAGCCGTGAGAAACATGTGAGGCTTTTCCCAGCCCAGAAAACATCCCTCTTCTCTTCTCGTTAACACTTCACTTTGTTCTAGCACTGAGCCAGACCCTAATATAGCAGGAGATCCTAAGCAATAAATCAATCTTTTCCTTAAAACACAGTCTTTACTCATTCCATTTCAGTCATTTACTTTATGCATGTGTGCGCACAGGGCAGGAAGGGAAAGATGGACCAGAGATAACAGAAAGAAATACATATTTTTTTTTAGATTCAAACTAGAAAGGCACAAATCTTGGGATTCCTCTTGAATTCTTGATTCCTTTGGAAATAGATTTTGTACGAAGCTGCCTCACCTTTACCGACCCAGGCACCCACGTCCTGGTTGCACAGATACTGTCAAGGGTTAAACTAGGCTGCAAACACAGAGGCTACTTTATTGCAAGGACAAAAGCCTGGTAGGTGAAGCAGCTTCAGCCAAACAAGGAGTAAAGGCATGTCAGCAACTGTCAAAAAAATTACAGCCAGTCCATGCAGAAGGTTTAGCAATAAACACAACTAAAGAGTGACAAATAAAAACGTACGGAGTGTGTTAAACGCTCAGCGGAAAAATCTATGGGAACTTTTTATACTACACCCTAGGGCAGAGAGGAAATTATGCCACAACTGAACTGCAGCTCTTAGCAAGGTCAGCCCAGACTCCAGTTCCGCAGCAGCTCTGAGAAAAACCTTACAAAGGAAAAATGGGATAGCACTGGCTCTCCAGAAACTGCAGGCACAGCTTGAACCGCGTATTGTTACAACTGAACCACAGCAGCTCCTGCATTCCCAGCCTCTCCCAAGGCATCCGAAATAGCCCAAGTCTGGGACTCCCAAGGAAAATTTTGTTACGCCCTGCAGAGGAATGTTCCACCCACGACTGTTGTTTCCTCCCATAAAAGGATCATTAGCGAGATAATTTCTGAAGTTCATGGTATTGTCTACAGATTTTACTGAAATATCGCACCAGGAAGGGGAAGCCAAATGAGCCAGACTATTTTAAGGCTTTTGCATTTGGAGGAAATTCTAGGGCAACATTTCAAAAAGGCAGATGCTTTGAACTGGGAAATGTTACGCTTCGTGGAGAAGGGAGCATTCCTGTCTTTAGAGCTGCTTAAATAACTCTTTTGGGGCCACATCTATTTGATCAACTTTATTTTTAGATTTAAAATCTGCTTTTTCAGACACCTAAGTACTATTTTATACGAACATGTGTATGTGATCAAGGCTATTTGGGAAACAGTTTAAAAGTTAAAGACAGACTATAAAAAGCTCCTCTTACATCCTTCTCATACCTACAATTCACCTCGAAGACCTGCTCAATCATCTCGGCACCCAGGTGGAGCACAGAAGTGTTATCCCCACCATTACCAGTGCCACATTACCAGCCAGACAGGACAGGAGACTCGATCACAGCGAGTACGGTGGCTGGATCTGTAATCAGGATTTTGAACTTGCTATCCCTAAGGTCTCTTTTTCCTTAAGGAGCATGGAGAGCACATTCCGATAGCTGCATACTGCATATTCCCCACTGGGTCTGACTGGGATTTAGATTGCTCTTAACTGGAATAACAACATGCAGCGCTATTCAGACATGTCTCGGCTGGCAGCACTCCCTCACCATCGATGATCAGTAAAACATTACCCTGGTCTCAAAACCAAGGCTGGGCTCCCCTCTCCTGGACGGCTGCAAAGGTGCAGCTCTCAACAAGGCTCAGTAAAGCAGCGCTCCTCCACACGAGAGCGAAAGCTGCTTTGCTGGGCTCAGTTGGTAAATGACCCCTTCTCCGAAGAGACAGCAAGCTCTTAAAGGCTAAATACCCTTAGTTTGTCTTCTACGAACCTGCCTGGTATCACTGGTCTCCAAACACACTACCAAAAAAAGAGATTAGAGAGGCTGATGGCAGGTCCCAGTGATCTGGACAGCACTTGAACCAATGGCCTACACGAGATTCCCAACCCTGTGTTTGGCAGTTAAGGCTGACGGGAGACGGACAAGCCACAGATGAGCTTCCCGAATCAGCTTCTGCACCCGCAGCACATGGTGCCCCCCCCGCAAGGGCAGCAGGGATGGCGGCCGCTCGTGTGCGCAGCTCTGCCGCCCCACAAAAACCCGAGGGCACAGCTAACGCGGACAACTGAGAGCAGGGGCTCAGCTGGGAAGCCCCTCCTGGCTTGCTTTTACTTAAACAAGAACATTTTTTTCTTCTACCACTGCGTCTGAGGTTTATGTTTCCTTTGGAAGGAAGTCAGAGATTGAAAGGATGTTTATGAAAACTATTATTTACTCTCCAGACAAGAATGGCTCCTCTAGCTCCGATACCACGCAGTCAGGTAATTCTGGCAAAGGCTGATTACAGACTGCATCGTAAGATGTTAGGAGAGAATGTGACCGAACAAAAGAGGCTTTTGCAAAACACCTTCCAGGTTCAATCTTGCAATAAATACACAAGATCCTGAGCTCCCACTGAAATTCAAGCAGCTGCAACATCAGAGTTCATATGCGTTTTTATTTACAGCACACGCTTTCAAGGTCACGATGGATTGCATCGTTCTTCTCAGTGTGTCAAGGGATGGAAATATGTCAAGAGACAGGAATGGCTTTTTCAAAAGCTAGTCTGTTTTAAGTACTGCATACTACAGGCTATAGACATCTCATGGTAAGAAAGAGTTATAAATGGGAAAAGATACCTGAATATTAAACTTTTCGCTGTGGCTGGTTTTAAGCTTTGTTTCAAACCTACTGCAAAAGCTGGTTGCCAACTGTTTCTTTATTAATCAAGGGTGGTTTGCAGTTGTGGTTAATATGATAAAATGCATAACAATCTTCAGACTGGGCTTCACAGGATGACACTATTTATCCATGTGTATGCTTCAGTCAAATTTTGCAGGGAAATATTGGTCTTGAAGATACAAATTTCCTATAAATTTAGTAAGAATAGATCAGTAGAAGAAAGAAACTGATTTTATTGTGGGACCAAACTACAAACTACTACCAGAAAAGGTAAATAAGGAAAAAAGCCACTTCCAGTAGCAGTGACTCCCTTCCTGGCAGAGCACTGACTTGTGTTAAAAGCACTTTGCTTTCAGTTGTTTCAAAACAATTTCTTACCAAACATTGGAAAATGAAACCCTTCCTCTCCAAGTGGGAGAAGCCAGGCCTCTTGCTCTATAAAAATGTAACATTTCTAAGTGTCCTTGATTCCACTGAGAATATGCTAGTAAAACAAAGGCCCTCTTCAGCACAGGAACAGGCGGCTGAAGCTGAAAAGCAAGGTTTTTGCTCCCACAATCGGATATCAACAGGGTGGTCATGTGAAAAAGGTGGCCTCACTCCCCCAGCTAGCACACAGGATAAACTACTCAGGGGGTGACAGGAACAGCAAATGTTTCTTCCAAGTTTCCTCTGTCTGGTTCTGGGGAGGCAAATATAAAATTCCAACTCAAACTGAAATGCAATTCAAGCATTCCTCAGCACTGTAAGATGACCTCTTCTGCGAGTCCCTCCGACCAGCTGACATGCAAGGCTTGAGCTTGCTGACACTCCTTTACTGCTTTAAACTTCGAGGCCCAGCCAAGTCCTGCCACTCTTAACAGTCTGGTTCCAGCAATTCGCATCCAAAATGCACATACAAGCGTGAAATGGTGGACTTGGATTAGAAAGAAAAAGCTCACAGCATTTTAGATTTGAACATTTTTTCTTACCAGAGAACTAACACATTCAATAATTCAATGGTTTCAGTATTTGTTAGGATCTCAAAGTGAGAAACAACTGTTACACTTCTGGGAGACTGTCTGGCCTTAGCCCATGGACTCCATTCAACTGCAAGCTCTGGCGTCTGTCTTAAAAGTCTGCTTCTACCTTGCAAAGCAGCAAAGTGATAGAAAATGGGAAAAGTCACAGCTAAATACAGGAATATTTGTGATTAACTGCAGCTCCAGATCACTTGAAAGATGCCCTGCACAGACACGCCACGTACACATGCATGTTTGAAGGTTGTTACTTGGACAGAAATTTAATTCCTTTGCAACCAAACGAAGAAGGGCTGCACAGGCAGATCTGCCTCCCCAGAGCAGGATACCGTCCAAGTCCATCTGTACATGCTTTGGAGAACTTCAAAAGGATTACACAGTGAGAAAGCACAGACACAAGGCAAAGCTCTAAACAAAGCTCGCTGAACCTCCATAGCACAGAGACACTTCTGTTATCCTGCAAGCACAGCTGACCACGGCACTGCTTTTGTTCATCTCTCACCATGTTCATCCTTGGGACCTGCAAGTCCTGAGGTACTTCGGGCAATTCTTAGCCACAGCTCTTCTTGATCTCATTTTCTTGCGGTCTTCTCTGAATTTGTCACCCCAAACGGGCCCAAAAAGCTACAACAGCACCAGCTTTCCCATCATACCTCTCCAAGTACTGCACTAGTTTCCACTCCCGCCTCAATTTCTGTAATTGCCTCCCCACTTGATTTCTTGGCTCATCCCTGCGCAGTGATTACAGGCAGCACCACTCCTAGGTATGCCATATCCCAAGCACATTCCCAATTTAATAGCAGCACTCAGGGAACCATGCAAACACTAAACTAGTTTTGCTAGGAGAGGAAGCATCTCGCATCTTTTGAAAGCAATACGAAGGCATAGAGAAGTTAAATATTTCACTCAGGGCCAGGGACTCTGTGGCAGAGGTAGGATTAGAAATATACACCAATGGGTACTGCAGCAAGAAGTGGAAAATACAGCCAGCCATGCTGGTGAGGGAATGACTATCCAGCAACCTAGTCTTAAATCTGGTATTAAAAAGATAAGCCAATGTTGACAATGAGGAAAGCAGCATGACTGATGATTCGAGACGTTAACGTTCTTGGTCTAAACCAGAACAGACACACGAAATACAGCAGCACTGGGCGATACCTCAAAATCGGGTAACACGTGGACCAAGCTCAGTGTTCACAAACACTGCAGCCATGGCCGTGCTGTTCAATAACGTACTCCGAGCAAACACATCTGTCAAGCAAAAGGCAAGTGAAAACCCGATAGCTCAATAAGACGTGCAAGATGAACTGGCAGTCAGTCACCAGGCTTAGTCACTGGCAACTCAGGATACTTCAGCAAACAACCTAGTTAAAAGGCTAAATATCCTTTTATTGATCCTTACTCAGTAGCAAATGTGCTTTTACTGATTTAATCCTGTTCATTTTATCATTAGCTTCAGCGTGGCACAACCGCAAACCTCCTGGTTTTGTTTTTGATTTTTAAATTAATTTCTCATTCACTTCCCTTTGGAGGGTGATCAGAAAGCAGGCCAGAACAGCTGTTCGGTGAGCAGCCCACAGTCATTAGTGTAAGAGACAGCAGAAACACCTCCCTAACAATGAGAGCAGGTTTCTGCCAGAGCCATTCCTCAATTTAGCATTGCAAGATGAGAACCCTTGGCATTTCTGGGGAGGAGACGCACATACCTGCCTGCCATCCTGTCCCACGTTGGTCTGTCCTCTCACTACTGTTCGAATGTTGTCATCCAACCTCCTGGAGAAAAGTATCTGTAATGTCAAACTCATTCTTTATGTGCCTGACCCAAACAATTGTGGGAACCTTGAGAGCTCCAGAACAGATTTAAAATAAAAAATCTGGTACTACCGATGCTAAACTCACTTCCCCCTCCCTCCTCTGTAGGACATCATTATCTTACATAACTTAAAACTCCTGCTGCAAAAATAAAAATCTGTTTCCTAATTTAATCAGGCCTTCTTGTATTTCTCTTCCCTTAAGCAATACTGTCAGTTTTCCCTTGTCCGTTTTCATTTCCACTTTCCACATATTAAAGTGCTGTCTCAATCATTTCAGGTTGGTAATGCCAGACTGCACAGAAAAATAAGTATTTCCTGCACACATATTTATTTTGTACTTTTAATAATGACAATTAAAAAATACAAAATGAGAAGGTTTACAAGCGCTATTTTGACCTCACAGACAGAATAATTTTTCACCAACCAAATCTTCTGGGCAGTTTGTTCTCTCAGCCTTCAGACTGTACTAAAATTGGTACTTGTTGATTCTTAGTTCTTTTTTTTTTTCCCCCCAAAGCTCTACTTTGCAACCCATCAGCTAAAATAAGCTGAAAGGCATGTATTATACAATAGGGGCAAAGTACGAAAAAGAATTATAATTACAGGGAGTCATTTTTGTCTCTGTCCCACTATTGGACTTGAGACTGACCCTATTCATGCCTTTTAAGCAAATTCATTCCTATCAGCTATAGTGCAAAGGCTATATTTATGAAGCCTCGGTGACAACCAGACTACTCGCCACCTGAGATGCAATGGAGAAACACTTACCTTATTTTCAATCTGATTTTGTTCACAACTTCATCGATGTTTGCCAAAGACTACAACACGAAAAAAACAAAGAGAAGTGAAATGGGGAACCTTTTACTGCAATACACGTCAGCTACAGTGGTACCTAACACTTTCTCATGCGTGGCACTTTACAAAGAGGAGAGCAATGACTTTGTGTTACAGATGGTGCAACTGAGACACACGGCAGCTTAGCTGCTCCTCAGGTCACATAATGAAGAGCAGCAAAAGACAGGGCAGGCCAGGGTGCAGCCCTGCAGGTCCCTGAGGATCCCTGCTTCCCACCCAGCCCTGAGCAAGCAGGGCGCCCCGAGCCCTGCCTCGTCAGCAAAACTGCTCCCGAAACGCCGTGGTGACAGTGACCTCCAGTGGGCAAGGGGGACAGAGCCTTCGCCTTCCCTGTGCAGAGACCCTCCTGCAGAGCCCAGACACCCAGCACATGGGGCGGAGGAGGCCTGGCTGCTGCCGGAGCTGTAGTGGGGGCACTGCAGGGGAAATAGCTCTCCACTACCAGCAAAAGGAAAAAAGCCAAGCCAGCACCACCAGCAAACTAACTAGGAACAGCTGAAAGCCAAAAAAGCCAGCACTGCAGAGGATCTTAAACACAGTAAATGTTGGAGCTGCCTCATAACCCAATCTTCAGCTGCAGAAACACCTCCTTTTCGCAACAGCTTAGTCCAAAACTGCCCCTGGGGCTGATTTGGGGAAGACAGATATGAGCACACCGCAATCTCGTTCTTTACATCTCAAAAGAAATAACAGGTTACAAACGTGGATGACTCTCTAGTGACATTTCACAGGCAACACTTGTCTTATTTGGCTGAAACCCCCGAGGATTTACCAATGATTAATAGATGGCAAGTTATGAAATTTACTGCAAGAGAAAACTCTGTATAGAAAACTAATTTATTTCTACAGATCAAGGCAGGACTTTTACTGCAGCAAGCACTTTGGGTGGAAAGAAACTACATAATGACAGTGAGCCTCGTGAGATGCAAATTTAAGAAGTGGTTATTGTTATAGTCTTACTACCTGTGCTACTGTTTAAAAGAAAAGGCTTGGGTACAGGTTTAAACACGCCTTCACTCACTTACTATCAGGCTACCCCTTGCACTGAGAGGGCCGTACTGTGAGCACTACTTACTTGCTCAGTGGGAAAGAGAGTATTAATATACTCCACAGCGTTGAAATCTGCTCTGTCCAGTGGATCTTGGCTGGGAAATACCTGAAGAGAGGAAAGAAAACAAATACAATCAACAATACGTCACCGTTAATTTCTGTAACTTTACACAGTATCTACAATTTTAATTACTTCAGCACCCGCTTCCGATTGTGTTTCACAGCATTGTTCTAACAAGCGTGCACAGAGAGCAGTCAGGCCTCTGCCCAGGAGTAAAGCAGCTATGACCTACTAAAATTCCTGTGGATATCAGCCTGGATAAACACAGGTGATATATATGCACGCTTCCACATAGAGCCCCAGCACAATCGATCATGTGCAAGGAATTCCTGAGACACACGAGCCATTAATTATGCATCCCAAACCATTCTGATGCTTCTGCTGTTGTTTGGAAATGACCCCCCCCTGCTGAGGCATTGCCCTTATCTCTGCCTGGGCCTTGCAAGGCCCCCCTGGTGAGAGACAGAGGATTTGCTTTTCACAGACGCATAATAGGAAACATGACGAATTAAGAAATGGTTGTACAAGTTCTCTGGAGACTTGGGTTTGCCACTTTCACAAGAGGGAAAGAAACAGAATCTGCTGAATGATTCTTCTTACCCACGGGAAAGAGAAAAGAGCAGCTTTGGTGCAAACAGATCTCATCTCTCCTCAGAAGTAGCTCAAACGATGCAAACACAGCTGCCACGCTTTGCTTTTTGTCCCCACAGACTAAACCATGCTACGTTCCCTTCTCTGCTATCATATTTGTTCCATATCTATACAGCCATCAGCTGTGCACTTCATGGTCAAAACCTGCCTAGCTTACACCACAGCATCACCTCTGCACGTCACCCTGGTCGCATGCAGCATTCACATTGTTCGCCACATTTTGCAGTGTAAAAGCAGTGGGTTTGTGAGACCATTTAAATGAGAGCATCTTCCCCCTGAAACAGGCCTCTTCAGCAGCTTTCCCAAAGCTACTCCTGTGGCCAAGGAGAAGCAGGGAGCAGTTAAATATGCATGAGGTCACGTCTGAGTGAGGAAGATGCTCTGACATTAGCCCATCATAAGAGCGCAGTTGCAGCATCACAACCAGCCTGTCCTGCTCTGGGCTTACAGCTCCTGTAGGTTCAATTAATCCCAAATCTCCACGAGCATTAAGAGCAGCTGAAGCAAGGGGCAAGATGGAAGATAAAGGCTAGTCAGGAACTCCACTCTCAAACTGCAGATAGAGATCAATGCTGCAGGCAGCTGTACCAGCTGAAGTTGCTACTCCTAGGTCTTCGTCACGACCCATTAATGACTACCCCACGTTTGGTGGAGCACCAGCCTGCCTGTGCTCCCTACCCTGCTTCAGGCAGAAGTCAGCTGAGCCAGTTCTGCTCATTTAACCAGAACCTGGCAGGTTTTGCCCACAGCTCATTAAGGAACACGAAGATTATTGGGTTGGGAAGTGCCAGCGAGGAGGTGACAGAAGGCAGGAGGCAGTGTCAGCCTCAACATCTCCCCTTGCTCAGAATGTGAATATCTGCCTACAGCCTTACTACCTGTTAAAATAACTCAGCCAGGCATATGGTGGACTCCCCACTGCTCGAAACCTCAAGTCAAGTTTGTCCCTAAAAGACATGTTTTACCTTGAAGAGACATTTTGTGCTTGACGAAAATATCGTTAGGTAACTTTCTTTGGTTGTACAACGTTAGAAATCACACCAGGCTTCTCTGGCTTTCAAACATACAGGCTCTATAAAGTGCAGTGGATTCTTCTTCTAGACAAATTCCAGGTTTCCTTTAGAAAGTGGTATTTAATTTAGCAGTTCTCAAGGTTTCAGCAAAAATTACTCAATGGTTTACTGCCAGGCGTGCCAACCTCAAGCAAAGATAGAGTATGTGGGGTGTCTCTTTCTTTGGAGCAATAATATTCCAAAGCTGGCACAGCACCGACAGAGAAACTGTGCTGCCCCCCTCACCTGTGGATGCTGGGCTGGCTCACTTGAGATGCTGTGCCAGCCACCACAGGTCTGCCCTAGTTCTCTGAGGAGAGCCAACAAAAGTCATCCACAAGCCTCAACACTCAAGAAAGTGAGAAAATTTTTTTGATTGATACTTTGAGAGACAGCTCCTGTTGCTGTTCACAGAATTCTACTACAAGAAAGAGCTCTTCAGACAGAAGGGTTGGCTGAAGTCAGTGCAAGCTCAGACTCCAACAGACACATGATTTTACACTGGGTTCTCATGGACTTTTGCTGGGCTCCAAGTGCCACAGAGGATTTCAGGGAACACTGGAGGACTTTGGGCTAGAACATAACATAGATCACAAACGTCAAGCCAAGACATTTACATTATCCTGACTTCGAGTGAGTCGCAGGCCGTTTGACTCCATGAAGATGCTTTACGTACCAGGTAACAAGCATTCAATTAGAAGGCAGAGCACAGGCGTGCCCTGCCGCAGAACAGTCAATGCCCCGCGTTCCCCAGCGATGGGGAAGCCATTCGATGAGATATGCCCAGCCGCAGCCAACCACAGGCCCAGCCCTCGCACTGCGGGGGAAGGGGACAACCCCCCGGCACTAACGTGACCCGGGGACCCGAGCCGGCAGCCAGCGCAGCCCCAGGACACCGGTAGAGCCCGCCCCGCCCCGGGGGCCGAGGGGCTCTCCCCCCACGCCAGGGACCCGGGCCGCACACGCCTCCAAGCACGGCCAGCTTGGGGCTTTCCGGGGCCCAGCAGCGCAAGGCCCGGAGCTCGCTGGGGGGGGGACACGACATAACACCGCCGGCCCCCGCACCCGGCAGAGACCTCCCGGGGCCCTCACAGAGCGAGGGGGCGCCGGGCCGCGCCTACACCCAGCCCCTCACCAGAGGGGCCCTGTCCCGTCCCGTCCCGTCCCGTCCCGTCCCGCCCCG
Organism: Balaeniceps rex; assembly: GCA_013401315.1. Classification (NCBI taxonomy): domain Eukaryota; kingdom Metazoa; phylum Chordata; class Aves; order Pelecaniformes; family Balaenicipitidae; genus Balaeniceps; species Balaeniceps rex. The sequence goes on along the minus strand of VYZW01024789.1, from coordinate 15,796 downwards.
GCGTCCAGCCGGCCCCCGCCCGGCCCCGCGGCAGGCCGCCCCGGCGCACCTGCTCAATGGCGGCCTGCACGGCGGGCGCCAGCTCCAGCGCCGNCCGTGCCGTGCCGTGCCGTGCCGAGCCTAGCCGAGCCGAACCCGAGCCGTGCTGGCCCGTGCCGGCCCGTGCCGAGCCGGACCCCCCCGCCGCCCGGCCTGCTGTTGACAAGCGGCGGCGGGAGGCAGCGCGGCGGCTGTCGTCCCCATGTGGCGGACGCTGGCCCTCGCCTCCGCCTTCTTCCCGGGGCTCTTCGTCCTCTGCATCCCGTTGCTTCGCCGGGGCGCCCCCGG
>VYZW01024789.1:0-15343 GCA_013401315.1 Balaeniceps rex | reverse complement strand
ACCGGTACCCATCACGGCGGGGCCGGGGCCGGGACCGGGAGCCGGAGCGATCCGGACGGGCCAAGAGCACAGAGGCCCGGTGGCTGGGAGCCTGCACCCGCGGGGTGCCCCGACCCGCGGCGCTCCGGGGGCCGGACCCCCGGCAGTTCCGAGCCCGGACCCCGGGAGGGGCGCAGGGGCCGGCGGCAGGCGCAGCCCCCCCGGCGTGGGCAGCCCTGCCCGGCCCGACCCGGCCCGGCCGTACCCCGCCGCTGTGGCCGGTACCCGCTGGCGGAGTGGGGATGCTCCGGTGCAGCTCTCCCTCTGCCTACGGGGAGCCGGGCAGGGTTACCGATGATCCACGGGGGTGGAAGGGACGAGACCTGGAAAGAACCCCCCGCGCCGTGTCCCCGGGTGGCAGCACCTGGCACAGGCACCCCGGCCGCAACCCACGCCATGCTGTGACAAGGCTTTTGGGGTGTGCACGGAGTAGGCGTCCAAGTGCTGACGGCTCTCCCGGTGCAACCGCAGTGAGGCCACCACCCCTGCTCCTCGGCCCTTCTGGGGCGACATTTGGGGTGACCGGTTTCCTCGCTCTCGGTTTCAGGTTGGTGTCCATGGTCCAAGCCACGATGGCAACGGTGTCGGGGATCACGGTTGTCCTTAACTGCGAGAACGTGGTGTACGACAGGTAATCCCGTCCCAGAGCCTCGCTGCCCTGCGAGGAGCACGCGGAGGCTGTGCCCGGCCAGCTCGCAGCTGGAGCATTTTATGCCAAAAGCTTGCACGTACAAAGGGGAGAGGAAAACCAGTTTCGTGTTCCTCTTTCCGCCGCTTTGGGCGAAGGGTTGGGCAACGCGCTGGCCGTACACCCCCCCGAAAGGCACTGGCTTGTTCAGCGCGCTCAGCCCCGGGGCTGCTCTGCCAGCACGGAGGGTCTTCTCCTGAGGATGGGCTGTAACACGGGCCCAAAGATGAGCAAAAACTAAAGACACCATTGCTTCTAAAGGGGAAGGGAGTCCCCTTGCTGGAAGCTGAAATTCGCGATTGCTAACCACTCAAGCAGACCTAAATGGGAACTGATTTTAGAGGTGCATCGCCTTTTCCATGCCAAAGGGATGCTGAAGGAGTCCAGAAATGAGAAAATCAGCACGGAGTTTGCTCTGAAGGAAAATCACATCGCCTTGTCCTCAATGCTCCGAGACAAACTGCCCCAGAATTACCTCTCGGCAGGAGTGATAGTGCAATCTGGGTCAGAAGACTTAAAAACAGAGCTATTATCTGGAATAGCAGAGAAAATTGTAGGAGGGAAGAATATAATTATGCTGAGCTGGAATTTGACCATAGCACTGGATTTTAGGGAGGGCTGCCCTCTCAGTCATCGCAGACGTGCCTTTAATACACAGTGGTGAAATGTCCTACCTTGCTCTAGGTGGAGAGATCTATCCAAATCGCTCGGTCCTGCTTAACCCAGGCAGTCTAATGAGTTACCTTTTTGCTCTAAAATCAAATACCTGCTGTACGGGTAGGTCAGATGATAAATCCCACACAGATGGAAGGCGCTGCTGGCAGCCCTCCTTCTCCCCGGAGCTGTGTGCCTGTCCAGGTGCTCTCAACGCCAGCAGCTCCCTGCAAACACTTTGTGGTCAGAGTCCTAGATTTTCTTTGAATCTGGAGGAAATACAGCCCAGTGCTCAGCGGGGAAGGTCTCGGAGAATGACAGCAAGACAGAGCGCCAGGAAGCATCACAAAGGTTGCAGTGAAAGTTGCCAATTTATTTACACAGGCAGGCAAATATTATATTGCTGGCACTATAATTGCCCTCCAAAGCCCTGGGCAAGTTTTGCAAACACAATAGCTGGTCACTTCCCCTCCCCGCTTTACATCACTTGCAGCTTTCTATCCAAAATCAGAATGCATGCAGCAAAATTCTTCTTGAGATGGCAGGAGAGCAAAAGCAGATTTATTTGGGTCCTAAGCTGCATTTCTTTAAGCAGCAGTGTCGGGTGGTTTATGTTTTGTTTCGTTTTAATCAGTGTGATTTGACTCAGGACTTTTTAAGGAGCCCGGTCTCCCTGCAGAGCAGGGCTTGCTGCTGCCCGGATTGTGCAACCAGGATTCCGACATGCTTTGGGAACAGGCAGCTGCCTGCAATTATTTCCCAACAGACAAACGTCTCGTGGGGGTTTATCGCCTGTATTAGATATTTTGCACTTCGCTGTCCAAAGTCCAGGCCAGGCATCTCTAATTAACTCTGAGGCCTCCGGGTGCTTTCCAAACGCTCCCCGGGTTCGGCAGCCAGCCGAAGAGGTGTAGCAGGCTGGAGGGACCCAGGCTCGGAGTTTTTCCCCTACCAAGCATCAGCTCTGGGTGCCCCAGGGCTTAGAGGAGCAGATTACCTGCTGCAAAGGTGTCGGATTAGTGCTGGGTCCCGAGCGGTGCCGTGCCCCCGCCCTGCACGGCAAACACCCGGCTGTAGGGCTAATCAGGATCCAACCGTTCGCGCCGTGTTTGTGCTTGGCTGGGCCGAGCTCGGTGCCTGGCACGGCCAAGCGCGACGCGGGGGCAGCGCCGAGGAGGCGTCCTCCGCGCGTACCAGGTACCTTTTCTCTGCTGAGCCAAACCAAGTTCAATTTCGACCCCGCTCAGCTTACCATCCGCTTCAAAATCCGCTGCTTTCCATTTCAGACCTAAAGACCCTCTTCCACCTTTTAGAGCATCGCGAGGTGCTCAGAGCCGTTGCGATGCCTCCGTGTGTGCTGCTCCTCCCCTAGGCACTGGCTGGCCGTGGAGTACATCTGGGTCCTGGTTCCCTACATGACCTACGACATTTACGTCATGTACCTCTGCCACTGGCACAAGAGCCGGGACAGGGGGGTCGCGGAGAAGAAGCACTCGCTGGCCAGCGTGCGGAGCTTCCTCCTGCAGGAGCGGCTGATGGTCACCCACCACCTCTTCATCCTCATCGTGCTCACCCCCGTCACCCAGGTAAGGGCTGGGCATGGCCGCTGTGAAACCCAGCCCGCGAGGAGCCGGGCTGCAAGGGCTTGCGATCGAGGCCGTGTCTGGCAAAGCATCTCTGCCGGTCAGGAGCCCGTGAGCCCCTGGAGGTGCTCGGTGTTAGCTCCCGGCCACCTCTTCAGGACGGCCCCGTGCTCACTGCTGGCTTCATTTGCAGCACTTCAGGGGAGAGCTGGGGGACTTCTTCGTGGGCTGCATCTTCATAGCAGAGCTGAGCACGCCTTTCGTATCGCTGGGCAAAATCCTCATGCAGGTAGGTGAGGAGGGACGGGGCTCGAGCCTGGGAACCCCACAGTGGCTCGTACCCTTTTCCCGCCCCAGGCTGCCCTTCTCCATCAGCCCTTGTCCATGCAGCAGCTGGGCTGGGGGTCTCGGAGGGGGGCAGCCCCCCAGGTGTCACCCCAAGCTCCCCCACGGTGCTGCCCTCCTCCCGTTGGGTTCCCATCCCTTTCCCCAGTAAGCAGCATCCCCAAACTGGGGGGTGCGCTGTGTCCTGGTGCTGCCCCCTCCTGTCTGTACCTCCCCCCTGCACCACGCTCCCTCCTGCCCCAGCCCTCTGCCCCCCACGCCTCCCTCCCTCCTCCATCCCTTCCCCCCCTGCTTTCCTGCTCCCTCCAAAATGCTCCCCTCTCCACGCCTGCTGGGTGCTCGGCTCCACGCTCCCAGCACAGCCAGTGCCCGAGGAGCGACGGGGTGCGGCTCACCCCACGTTCGCCTCCTTCCTTCCCCAGCTCAAAATGCAGGACACGCTCCTGCACAAGGTGAACGGGATCCTCATCCTGGTGACCTTCTTCCTCTGCCGTATTCTCCTCTTCCCCTTCATGTACGCGGCCTACGCCAGGCAGGTGGGAATCCCCGTTTACATGGTGCCTTTCCGTATTCCCCTGCACTGCAACATAGCCAACGCCTCCCTCATCGCCCCCCAGCTCTACTGGTTCAGGCTCATCTGCCGCAAAGCTGCCCAACTCTACGGCAGCTCGCCTGCCGACAAAACCAGATAACGGCCGGCAGCGGCAGCCCAGCGCGGGGGCTGGAAAAGGGTCGGCCCCCCCCGGCTCTTCCGCCGTCAATACCGGCGCTGCGGGGACCATCGTGGAAGCAGAGCGGCGGAAGCAGCGATACCACCGGGCTGTTTTAGCTGGACGCAGCCTCACTGTCTCCCCCGCTGTGCCAGGCAGCGCCAGCCTGGGCTGGGAAGGCTTTCCTCCCACGCCGCTCCAGCGCCTCGCGTCCTCCCACCCGTGGGAGCCGGGGCAGGAGCCAGCGAGGAGGAGGTCTGCCCATAAGCACGACATTCCTTCTAGGATTCAACACTGCGGCACCGAACTAACGGTTACACGAGAGGGGTTTGTTACAACCCCCCCGCATCTCTCAGGGCTGACACCAGATACCGGCACTGAGCTTGGCGAGGCATGACGGAGCCTGCAGCACAGAGGCGGCAGCCGAGGTGATGCTGGAGTGTGCCCAGCCCCACGCAGCAGCACCGGGGACTGGGGGAGCTGCGTGCCGGACCTGCCGCGGCCCCGACTCGCTCCTCCGGCGCTGGTTTACAGCCTCCAGCTGAGAGCAGAGCCGGGCCCCGGGGCTGTGCCCGGTCCTGCACAGCCTGTTCCTGACCTTTGCTGACTTCGCCTCTACACTACAGCCACGCTCAGCCTCTCACCTCCCACTGCTGCTGGGCTCAGACGCATTTAAGACTCCACTTAACCCGAAGGTGCTTTTCACTACAACTGCCTGGTGCCTGCGGCTGACAGTCCCGGGGGAAGGTGGCTCCAGTGTCCCCAGCAGGCTGGAGGGGAGAGAAGCTGACGCCAGGATAGAGGAACGGTTACGCTGCCTCAGAGCAATGCTGGCAGGGCAGAGCGCCCATGGCTGAAGGGCAGGATGGGGACAGGAGACTGCCGAGTCCCTGCCTCTGGGCACTACGCAGAGCCCTTCGTTGGCAGGGGATGCAATTTCAACCCCCTCCCCTAACTCCAGTTGCTTTTATCTGCCCTGCATCCCCGCAGTGGGGATCTGAGAGCCCGAGTGGCAGACGCTGCCCTGCTCTGCCTCCGGCCGACACCGGCAGCCCTGGCAGCACCCTGTGGGTACCGGTACAGCCCGAGCTCCGGTCGTGTGGTCCGTCCCTCCTGCCCCATCCCACTCCCTCGCAAGGCAAGGTCTGCCAGGGAGGGAACTGGGTCGGTGCGGGGGGAACCAGCAACCCCAGAGCAGGGTGCTGAGCTGAGTCCTTCACCAGCTCAGCCCTTTTCCACCTTCACTCACAGCAAAACGGGTACAGGCTCCCCGGCCTGCCCTGCACCACGGGGTTCCCAAGCCTGGCGTGCGTGCACAAGTCAGACAGCAGCGCTTCAGTTCCTTCCCTGCCGCCGGCGCACGCCAGGGCAGCCACCCCCTCCCTGCAGCCTCCCACACTTGCCTGGGGGACCCCTACTCCAGGGCAGGTACTGCACCAGCGCGGCCCCAGTAGCCCCCCGTGCCCGGAGACCTGTGGCCGCTCTGTGCCTTTCATCCTGTCCAAAAACAGCGGCTGAGCTCTGGGAGACCTGGTTCTTCTGGGTGTCGGATCTTGTCCCAGCCACGGCTGTATTCTGGAAAGAATAAAATAAAGGGCCTCTTCCGACGGGTGGTCGGTTATTGCAGAAACACTACCGTTACGTTAACGATGGAGACCAGCTGATGTTATAAACCGCTTGCAACCTGTTACAGATGTTTGTGTATCTCTGTTTTCATTGCAAATAATGTGCCTTGTGTAAGGACAAAAAAAAAAAAAAGCCAATGAGGCATCTCAGTTTGCACTAACACTGCCCTATGTATTTTCAGGAGACCAATAAAGATTTCCTTTCCGAGTCGCACCACTGGATGTCTCTCCCACGTGCCGTTCATTTCTGGGTGGGGGGTGTTAACACACAGGGTTGCCGTTGCAACCCCACCTCTGGGCAGGAGCAACGCACACCTACTTCCAAAGGTTCCTGCCCGTCCTGAGCTCACCCGACTCGCTTCCCAGCCTCCGACTCGCTTCCCAGCCTCCGGCACCACTTGGCAAAGCCAGCAATCTTACCAGGAGTAGGAGAGAGCTGGCAGCAGGGGAGCTGGAGGGAAACGATTTCCCTGATGCCGGAGGCTGCCAGCATCTCTGTATAAAGCCACACCGCCAGCAGGCAAGGCTGGAGCCACGGGACCGGCAGCTCGGCTCAGGAACAGCTGTGTCCACAGCTATTCCCGCTGGAAAATTAGAGAGTGGTTGTTCCTACCCATCTTTACACGGCCCCCTCACTGCTTAGGCAGGTTGGAAGAAAACACAGCAGGGGGGAAATAAGTTCAAAAGAGAAAAATAGACAGGGTTTATTACACATCTTACAATTTTCCACGTAAAGGCGTCCCCTGAGGCGGGGTCAGTGCTCTCCTCTGTCGCCCTCTCCAGCTTCTCAAGCCGGCTCCCCAGCCGAGCGGGCTCCCAGCTTGCCGAGCTTCTGCAGGAGGGTGCCGCGCAGCGCCTCGTCACCGACGTTGTCCGTGATGGCCTCCAGGAAGTGCCTCTCGTTGGCTCTCCGCAGCGCGTTGCTGGGAGACGTATCGGCGCTGCTGAACGTCTCGTACTGCGAGAGGATCTCCAGGGCCACCACCACCAGCGGCTCGCTGCACCCCTTCTCTGGCAGCATGGCGGCGATGTGCAGCAGGTGGCAGAACATCTGGATGCAGATGAAGGACACCTCCTGCGTGGGGGTCCTGTCCTCGGCGGGGTGCGAGGGGGGCCCCGCGGCGCTCTTGACGGAGCCCAGCAGGTCTGTGAGGCTGCCGCAGTACAGCTGGACCACGTGGAGCCAAGCCTCTGCCGGCAGCCAAGTGGAACAGCTGGAGCTGCAGAGGAGCTGGAAGCCCCGCAGGAAGAGCACGGAGATCTGGAGGTAGCAGGCAAACGGCCGGAGGTTGAGCAGGGGCATGTACTGCACGTACTCCAGCGTGTACGGCACGTGCAAGACTTGCCTCTGCAGCAGGTTTTCGACCACGTGCATGAGCCTCTTCCATTCGCTGTGACTGCACCAAGGGAGGACCTGAATGAGGGCCACCAGGAACCCTTTGCTGAAAAGATTCACTTCTTCAGGGTTGTCCACGTTGACCGTGAGCAGCGTCAGCATCGTCTCCCTGAGCGCTGTGGACATGCAGCAGCACTCCATCCATGCCAGGAGCCCGCTGCCCGGTCCGTAAGCTGGCAAAGGCTGGGACGTCCACTCCTCCTCGGGAAGCGTGCAGATCTCAAACAGCGTCGCCGGGACCTCGTTCTTGAAGTGGTCTCCGTAAAGCTTCTTCAGCCGGAGACCGATGGTCCAGTCCAGTGACGCCACCTTCCTGTGAAGCCAAGCCAGCGACTGGACCCACAGCTCAGGGGAGGGGGCAGTTTCTGGTCTTACCACCTCACAGAGCTGGCAGAGGATGTTCAGTACCAGGTCTTTGGTCTCCAGAGAAGGGAAGAGCTGGTCCCTAGGCTGATGCCAGTAGTTTGTGTAACCATCTAGAAGCTTGCAGAGGCTGAGGAGAAGCGGAAACGGGTGACAGGACTTGATCCAGTGCTCTTCTGAACAGGGCTGTAGCCCCAAAAGCTTACTGAGGATCTGCAGGCTCAGCTCAATTTGAGCAGAGTCTGACTTCAAATAGGGAAGGACGAAGGCTTTGGTCACCTCTGCAGGTGACACAAGCGGGGCAGCTGAGCCTGGCTGCACGAGAAAGGCCACGAACTCAAGGAACTGCTCCTCTTCCCTCGCAGTGGAAAGCCTCCCCCATACTGCCTCCTCCAGACACCTCACCACCAGGCTGCGTGGCCTGCCTGGATCATCGTGGGTCTCCAGGAAGCTCAGCGCTGGGAAGGAGCAGAGGATTTGCGCGAGGAACTGGTGTGCTCCTAGGTTGACTACAGCGAGGTTACAAACCTGCTTCACGGTGGCCTCGGGGTACAGCAGCGTGAGCCTGGCCACAGAAGCCACAGCCCTGGTCAGGCCTTCATCAGACACGCTCTTCGTGATCTGGTTGAAAGTCACATTTAGATCCTCCTGGAAGCCCTCCATGACAACCTGCAAGTTCAGGGACAGACCCGGTCCACCCCAGGACGCCAGGACACCCGAGATCACTTTGTTTTTGTCAGTTAATGAAAGCTCGGTGTAACATTCCACGATGGCCTTGGTGACTTGCATCTGCAGCTCTCGGGCCTCCTTGTCTTGGCAGAACATGGCAAAGTTCACCAGCGTCTCCAGCAATTTCAAAACTAGCTCTGGTTGCTGGAAGAGAGCCTTGTTTTTCACAAGGCAGTCAACCCAGTCCTTCGAAAAGGCCCAGGTCTTTTCAGATGCAAAAACGGAGCACATCTCCATGTGCCGGTCCAGCTTTTGCTCAATGATTGTCATGGCAACTGAAGACACAAGGCTGGCGTCCAAATCCTTGCTCTTCAGGCTGGCACTGGTCTCCTTGAGAAAGTCCTTGGTGATCTGTGTCAGCTCTAACACTACGTGTTTCTCATCCTCACCCAGGTCTCTAGTCTCTGAGAAGCAAACCAGGTTCTTCCCAAAGGTGGTAAGAGTGTCCAGGAGCCGGTAGCTCTCATAGCAGAGCTCCTCAGAACTGCTCAGGGTGCCTTGCAGCTCCTCTCCCCAGGCATGCAACAAGCTGCAGAGAAAGTCCAAGCCAACAAAGAGCTCCTCACGAGAGAGCTTGGCCATGGAGAAGAGGTTCATGCTTCTCTCTGCTTCCTTCACCTTCTCGTCCAGCCCCCTGTGGTGGAACTGGCTTTCAGTGTCGTTGGTCCAGAGGCTGACCACAGAGCTGACCTTGTCCAGGTACTCTGCGACGGGGAGGAGGCTGCCCTCTGGCTCTAGCTCGGTGAACACGGACAGCAGCTCCACCAGGTTGGCCAAGGCATAGCACCTCATGTGGGGCTGGGCGATGCTCCTGTAGGTTTGCTTTAACCCCTCTATCAGGACCATGAGCAGGCTGGTGGCAGCAGGGGGGTCGTTCGGAGAGCCAGGGTCACCCTTGAACCTCTTTGGGGGCTGGAGACCATCGTCCAGAGAGGACTCACACCCATGCTGACGTATGAGAGAGCCGAACGTAGAGACTGTTGCGTCCTCCTGCCCCTCCTTGTGTTTCATCACCTCCCACCACACGTCCAAGAAGAACCTGATGTCCGACGGGGACGTCTCACTGGCGACGTACTCCACCAAGCGCTCCAGCTCGCTCCGGTCCACGTCCTGGGGCAGCGCCAGCAGCAGCTGCACGAAGAGCCGGGGCGCACCGAGGGCCTTGACCAGCTCGAAGAGGACGGTGCGGTTAAGGTCGGGGATCATCCTGCCCACGGAGAAGAAGCCGTCCTCCTTCCACCCCTGGTCCAGCGAGGCGGCCGGCGGGTCCGGCACCAGGACTTTAGCCCAGACGATGGCCACAGCCTCTTTCTTCCAGAGGCTGTGCTGCAGCGGCGAAGGGCAGCGGGCCCCGATCTCCCCCAGGGCGTCGGTGATGGGGGGTCCCACGCGTGGCCAGTCGGCTTTGCGCAGCTCCCGCAGCGGCCGCGGCTGGCTCAGCCGGGCGGCCAGCAGGAACCCGCCGTGCAGGATGGCCGTCTCCTCGCACACGCCCCAGGGCCCTGCGCGGAGACACCGTTACCTCGGNTCCCGCAGCGCCCCCTGGCGGCCCGGCGGTGTCGCCCCCCGCCCGCCGCCCCCGGCCCTTGCCGCGATCGGTCGGGGTGCACGAAGGTGTCGAGGACCCCAATTAAAAGGGTGAGGAACAGGGTGCGGCGCCGTGCCGGCTGGCTGGAAGGAAGGCACCCAAACCGTCCTCCCGAATCGCTTTTATTCGTTTAAGGGCGACGCTGGCAAGCGGCAGCACCGGTTTGAGGGGTGCAGCCGACGCGTGACGTTTTTAACTCGATCGATACACGGTTGGAAAACCATCGCTGAGCTTGAATCAAAAAGCTCAAGCGAAAAAACAACAGTGAGGAATTTTTCCTGTTTGAACTCGGAATATTCACTACAAGCGCCGACACGCCTCGGCGACTGCTAACGCCGCTGATTTTGCCTGCTTTTCTCTGTGAAACTTATTTAAGGTTTTCATCAAGAAAGATTACAAACCACGCAGCGTGCCTGACATGGACAATGCTGGTAATTACTGCCTGTATTCCCAGCCCTTATTCCACAAGCAAAAGCAGAGTGACTTCATTGCAACGGAATAAACCCCAAACTGTTACTTCTAAAGGCAAGTTCTCACCAAAAGCTAATTGCAAAACCATGATACACTTATTTCAGGTTCCCTCCCGGCACCTCAGCAGACAGCGCAGTGCTGCTACACGCCCTGAAGCATGGTCCCAGCTCCCGCCCGGAATGCGGGAGGCTCCTTGGTAAGGGGTGGAAACCGCCCCATCAATAACGTGACCCCAGCGAGAAATGCACCACGGGCTTCTCAAGTGAACATTTCACCTCAAAAGCTGGGGAAATATTGGAATGAAAACAGGGTTTGCCCCAGACTAGAACATTCACGTGCTTTAGCAAGATAATTTCTCTGTTCCCAGTAAACAGGCACGCTCTACGACAGCTGAACTGCTCAAGCTCTCCATACACAGCCCTTCCCTCCAGCCCGACACTTTGCCATGGAAGCAGGGGACCTGTGATGCTCACAACCTCTTCTCCAAGCTGCAAAACCAGGACAGCTAAAGCCAATTAGTTAGAGGATGGGATATTCTAACGAATCTAGCAACTTCTTTGTCAAGTATAACAACAACAGAGAAATGAGTTTTTCCTCTTAACTGATGGCCCCTGTTTTTGAAGCCACATGCTCAGTCTGGTCCTTGCTGCACAACCTAATTTTTTTTGAAGGAGAACATGCTATTTGCTTGAAAGGAGAGAGTAGCAGTAAGAGACACAAGCTTAAATCAAACAAACCGACCAGCACGGGACATTACGGCACCCTCTTACTGGAAGGGTAATGCAACACGTTACGTAGGATTGGCATTTTGCTCAGATGAAAACAATGGCGCGAGCAAGCAGCCCAGTCCTCTTCTCCAGCTAAGCCGAAGCCTTCTTCATTTTTTGGGCAGCAAACCATTTGTCACTGTTGTCCGCCGCCATGGCCTGCACAAAGAAAAGCGTTAACGTGTTCAGAACAGCAGCCGAGTCGCCAGACGCCCGGCTGCTCGCGCTCACCAGCGTCTCCCGCAAATCCCGATTGATCACAAGGACGCTTTCTAATTTGGAGGAAAGCTATTCAGATGGATAAATTATTTTTTACGTACTAGTAAGGAAAACAGACACTGAAAACCAATGTTCTCTGCTGCAGCAAATAAATAGATGATCTGGTAATACAAAAGCAAAACGGGACAGTTTAAACGCAGCCTCCCCACATCGCTCACGCTCCATACCAGAGCCCCTCTGCCTCGGGAGGGTGTCCAGCTGCGCTGATGTTCCTGCAGCTCAAAAAACATTTTCTGTAGTAACTTACACCAAAGCGTCGTTGACGTGTCCAGCAAAACACACCACCACCTGGCTGCCCCGAGAGCAAGGCTGGAAAACTCTAGCCAGGACACTAAGTGAACTTTAAAAACGGATTTGTTTTCCTTGGCAAGACTGTACAATTTGCTTCTCAGAAAACTCCACATGGAATGAAAATCAGATTCTACAGGTATCTATAATCAGGAAGAAAATGAACGTGCAGACAGCATTACTTACATCGTCTAACAATTTGTCACCGTTAGGGTCCACCTTGGACAGATCTCTAAATGCTTCGTCTCCCACAAAACAGATTTCATGGCCGTCCTAAACCAAGTTTAAGAGCAGGTAAATTAGATAAATGGCAGAGAGAAATTTAAATTTAATTTAATCACTATTTCCAATATTACTCACAGGATCGGCCAAAATAATCACTTGCACTGTGGCTTTGCCAGGTGTGTCCAAGCTAACCAGAGGTGTTAGAATTTTCTGATTCTCCTTTTTCATCAGTGCTTCAATGTTTGGCAACTTAAACAGCAAACAAACAAAAATCAACCCTAGTCAGATGAAGGTCAGCCGCATTCAGGCTGTTCTCATTTGCAGTTCCCCATTACCCACAACTCCACTACATTCCCACGGGGAGAAATATAAACAAAGTATCTCCTTGGTATTATTTTGTTCACATCTGAGCTATTTTGCTAATTCTAGAAATCAGCACTGACTCCCACTAGTCGGCTCTGGGTAATGAAAGGGGTAAGGGAAATGTGATCGTTACCTCTTCCTTGGCACAGGAGAAGGCAATCCGCCCAAACGCTGTCCCGTGATCCACCGCTCCTCCAACAGTCTTCAACTCCAACTTACACTGGAAGAGGAAAAAAGAAAGCCTGACTTGCAAGGACGCTGTTCTCAGTGCTACATTCGCTCCAGCTTTTCTCTGATGTGGATGGTTTCAAAATTGCCCATATACATATTGCCCAACAAGCCAGAATTACCAGAGCAAACCACAGCTTTTTTTAAAAACGTACAGTTAAGCGTACGCAAGCTTTAATTTAAATGCACAGAATTAAGTGCACAGTTGCTTTAATTAAGAGCTTTTTTCCCCTTTAGGATTTTGTTCTCACAAAATGAGAGGTTTCTATGATGAGACGCAACTTTTAAAGATCAGAAGTGGAAAGTTTTCTAAGGACTAACCTGGTTATCCGCATAGCCTAGCAAAGCCCTTTGTTTTTCCTCATCCTTCTCATATATTTTCATTCCGAGCAAATCGGACCAGTAGTTAACAGACTTCTGCAGATCGGAGACGCCCAAGGTTACCTTTAGCACAGGATCTGTAAGATTACAATAATCTGAAATTAGTTACAAATAGATTGTCGTTTTAAACTCAGTTGTACATTCTTGAGAAGGAAAGTAACAAAGAAATAACAAAACCACGCTCTGTTTCATAAAATGCCATCGAGACAAATGCACAGCCTGTTCCAATATCCCACTCGTAAATCTGGTTTGAACACCAGTAAGAGCCAGTGTGTAAGTTGCACCTTGCTTGAGCTGTTCCTTGTCTTCCAAGTAGAACTTGTATCCCCCTGGGGCTTCAGCTTCAAAAATACTGGGTGTGACTTCCCTGAGGGGCCACCCCATCTTCTTAGCATTGCTCACAGCCTGGCTGGACACGAGCGTTATGCCCTAGTGAGAACAGAACACACACACACAAAATTCACAGGGTGGCTGGTGTGTAAGTCCTACCTTTCAGTAGTCTGCCTCTACACATGACCGGAAACAAACCAGATTACTTTAATAACAGATGGACCATACGATCTCCTGAGAACCAGGTTTCTTGCTCCTATAAAATCAGATTAGTCTTACTGCGCATCCCACATGTATTTGGAATGCGTTAACCTACCCTTCTTTCACACCAAAGGGAAACGAAAAGCAAAAGGAATTTAAAACTCTGCTTCAACACGTTGTACAGAAGAGGCAAACCGAGTTCCTAACTGTTCTACCGGGTTAGGCTGACATCTGTGGCTCCAAGCCGCTGCTCCCTGACATCCCGCAAACCGGGGGAAGAATATTAGCTCAGGGGAAACAACGAGCAAACACATTACATGTATTCATAGAAGAAACGTGAAAACTTCATTGGCTCTCAGCTAGTAAATAACAAAGAAATAAGTAATAATAAATAAGAGTGTTTTCCTACAGCAAGATCCTTCTTAGCTAATCATTCCACATCAGATCTGCCAGCAAATACCAGCTGTCCTACATAAACACCAGCTGAGTTGGAAGGTGCTCAAGGAAGCGTTCCCTGGGTCCTAAGTGAGCACAAAAGCTGCTCTAGTTTCTGCTCTTCCAACTTGCAGACAACTACAAAAGCAAGAATAAAAAGTGTTTAAGGAAACAAACAGCATAAAAAAGCAACCGGTACAACCTATCTGATGAACAAACTCCTAATCGTAAAAATAAAAACACTTATCTTAAGAAGAAAGATTTTGCTGCTAAGCGCGGTACTTACCAGAAAGTCATTGCCCAGGCGATACTCTCCAATACCGTAGTTGTAAGTCAATTCTGCAACAAAGTGATTGTCTTCTGGCCCGTAGCCCACCATCGTTTTGCTCCATTTTCCGTCATAAGGGCTGGAACACCCGTATTTAATTGTCATGAGTATTAGAAATAAACATCAAGCGCTGCAAGTATTAGCGTTTCAAGGAGGAATTGCATTTCTAGAGTAAACACATGGCACAGGTAATCCAGTAACCTCCCACCAAGTAGGAGCCAATACCCGTGAAGAATTCTCGCTGCAGCTCAGCGCACAGCAGACAGGCATCCCCCCGGTCAATAGTTTTGACCTTGGGCTGTCGTTCATGACCACGCAACAAAAGCAATTCCACCTCCTTCTTAACAGCTCGTGTTTTAAGAGCACAAGCTGCTCATTAGCTGGAATTAGATGAGCATTTCCCTATTGCGAAGTAGGTTAGGCACCAGATTGTAAGATTTCTTTCATTCGTGAAGAAAGACAAAAGCTTTTGGGGCTACCAGGAGGGATTTTTAACTCAAGACCCTAGGTAGCCCCGTGCCTGTGAAAAAACAATGTAGTTGAATGTAATTCCAGGAAAGTTTTAGAAATAATTTTAATAAAGTTCAGTATCAGCCTATAGGTGTCATACAGCAATACTTGCGCTTCAATGTAAACATCATACCTACGCAAAAAGGGGAACTGTTGATTCCAAGGGAAGCAGGGAAAAAACCCAACCAACCCAACCCCTATTTTAACCTACAAAATATTAAGACATGGCTGGTCGTGACCAGGAGGTGTTTTATGAGAAACAAAGGACTGGGGAGGGGGCGCAGGGGACTCACCCGTTGCAGCTGGCTTTGCAGCCCTCCTCGAACTCCTCGTGCCTCAACACCTTATGGATTAGGCGAGAAAGAGGTCAGCGCAGAGAAGACGCGTTCCCCTTTCACCTCAGCGCTCCCTACCAGGCATAACTGCAGTTAAATCCAGTTGGCGGCCGGTCACAAGCGGTGTTCCCCAGGGCTCAGTTTTGGGGCCAGTCTTGTTTAATATCTTTATCAATGATCTGGACGAGGGGATCGAGTGCGCCCTCAGTAAGTTTGCAGATGACACCAAATTGGGTGGGAGTGTCGATCTGCTGGAGGGTAGGAGGGCTCTGCAGAGGGATCTGGACAGGCTGGATCGAGGGGCCAAGGCCAACTGTTTGAGGTTTAACAAGGCCAAGTGCTGGGTCCTGCACTTGGGTCACAACAACCCCATGCAACGCTACAGGCTTGGGGATGAGTGGCTGGAAAGCTGCCCGCCAGGAAAGGACCTGGGGGTGCTGGTCGACAGCTGGCTGAACACGAGCCAGCAGTGTGCCCAGGTG
>VYZW01024786.1:26477-39074 GCA_013401315.1 Balaeniceps rex | reverse complement strand
CTACCTGCCACTGGAAAACATATAGTCTTACTGTAAATTTTGTTCTTAGCTCTCTGTATCTGATTAGCATATCATGCATCGCCAAGAAGTAGTTTGCTAAGCTTCCATTTCCAGGGAAACATTACATATCATCTGCTGGTTGGTCACAAAGACTTCTCTGTCAAAAATCTTTGTGTCTTATGCAGTGATATTTGAGCATGAAGACTTAACACATGCAGTCAACTGCTATGTAAATATGAAACCTTCATTTAAACTTTATTTTCCCATCAACTTCTCCATCTCTTTAACTTCATTTCAATATCTAAATTTTGTCATTGCAACAATTACTACAGCAGCCAATGGCCTACAAAAAAATTAATTACATAATGCGAAATCCCAAATGCCCTAAAAACAAAACAAGCCAACAAAACAAAACACGCCAAAGGCCAGAGGAAAAAAAAAATATGCTATTTATCCCAAAAGGAAAAACACACACCTCTGCAAAGTAACTCTGCCATTCAAATTTTGGAGTTGAAGCTAGTAGTTAAAAATTCAGTTTCATTACATACTCAAAGTGTGATTGTTTTCCCCTTAATTACCATTGCAATTTGCACAGGGTTCTCATTTTTGACTACAGAATAACTTAAAGAATATCGCAATACAAACTAGTCAATACATCAGGTAACAAGCGACCTTATTGTCAACAGAACAAGCATACATACACATGTAAGAGAATAAAGGAAGGGAAAAATCAAAAAGACATAAGCATTTTTGAAAATAGTCACCATAAGTAAAAAAAAATTTTTTTAAGAATCTGAAATGCCAAGGACTGTGCTAAAGTAAAAGGTATAAAAATATGTAAAGATCACCATATTGCTGCATTTCATGCATCTTATATTCAAACGAGATCTTAGCCATAAGACTTATACCCCTTTGGCTTAAGCAGTATTATAACCGGCTGAGTATTTTTCATACCGTAAAAATACTAATACAATCCAGAATATTTTTAATTTTTACATTGTATCTGTCAGGACTCTCACATTCTAGGTTGTTCATAACCAGATTTCCATCTAAATGCAGCCATTTGTACAGGACAACCTGTACATTTAGAGCATGGCAAGCAACCAGGCATGCAAATATTATAACAATAAAATGTTGCTGTTCTTGATCCTTCTTTGTAATGAAGATTTTAGCTAAAATATACAAACTAATTTTCCTCTAACATTTCTAGAAGCATCATGCTATTTTGGATTCAGGTAAAACAAACCTGTTTCTCTGAACAAATTTTATTACTTCAGCAAAGCAGGACACATGCAAGCCTCAAGAGCAGTCATTGGAAGCACGAGTTTCTCCTCAATTTATATTCTTACTACATACTTTGCCCAGCTAAATTTGAGTAAGCTATGAAGCTGCTAAAAGTACTGAAGATACTCTTCATGTAGCACCAGTGTGANCAAGAAGACAGTATTAACCAAGAAATCAATAAATTGCCAGACTAAGAACAAGACAGAGCTCTTCAGATTTTTTCGTTTGAAATTTTGTTTCTCTCTATCCAGTCCTATCTACTTAGAATTAATTTTTTTAGTAGTTCGTAGTTTTTTTACTCATGTTCTAAATAATCTTTTTGTTAAAGCAGAGTAATAACAAATTCCTTAAAGCATTCTGATAACTACATAACAGGTATTTACAAATATTTAATGATACGCAAATAGTATACAATACCTGATGAAAATGTATCTGACTCATAGTGTCAGTATTTTAAATTAATTGAAAATTTCAGCTTGCTGATGTAAATGTCAGAATAGCAAAATACATAATGAGTTCAGTTTGGCTAACTGGGGCAGAGGAACAAACACCATCCTTTTAAAGAACAGTAAGGTTAAGAAAGAGAATGGCATAATCAGTTTTAAATTCAGAGTAACATTTTGAAAACAAAGGAAAACAAAACCTAAACTTATGAAATGGTGCCTGCCAAGCCATCAGTTCATCTATTCAGCATCAATCTCACATGTTGTCAGAGAGAACAACTTCAACTGGGACCCAGGCTTATGATAAGCAGACTGCTTTAGCTGTCGTCATTCCCAGCTCTGACAAGCCTTCAACCTATCCAGAAGTTTGTCTGGCTGTTGTGGGAAACTGCTGGTTAGTGCTACCTGCTCAACTGGCTCCTTAGGCCATTCCAACAGAACAGTCCAAGACTATTTCCTGACTGCCATTGAAAAAGGCACATTTCTCAAAACTTAATACTTCTGTAGGGAACAAAAATTCCAATATTTTGCAGCTCTAGCAATTCAGTTTCTCTTTTTTCCCCACCTAGAAGCCAATAAAATAATGAATGACAAGTTCTTTTGCATACTTTAACGTATAGGTACCAAACATTTTAAGAGTCTGTGTACTACACAAGATAAGTGTGAGATTCTTACCAAAGCGTCTGCTACTGCCTCTTCCACGTCAGAACCTGTGTTCAGAACTCGCATAGCACTAACAGATGACGACAATCTGCTCGACTGACTAATTCCAAAGCCGGTACCTGCTATAACAACAACAAAAATGAATATAAAGAATTCAGTCAGAATAGCAATGTAGGACATTAATACCACACTCACTTAAAAAAACCCAAGCAGAAGAAAAGCATTTGCTTAACATTTCTAATAAATTATGTATTATTATTATATCATGTGTATTTCATTCTGAAGTCTTTAGTGGTGCAGTGAAAAGTAAGATATGCAGTAAAAAAAGAGAGTCATATATAATCATTCTATTCCAATATCACAGGGAAAAAAACCCCACAAAACAATGGTTTTAACAGAAAGAACCTTTTCCTTTTTTTAAAAAAAATTGTCTTCTTCATTTTGGGTTTTTGTTTTCATTTAAAAAGAAAGCAAATACAACAGGAAGGCTATTGAGAGTGCTGATTAGCAAACTACATGCATAAAGAATGCTCTACAAATACTGAAAAATGTAAAACTAAAAAAAGTTCTTCTGCAAGTAAAAATAAAATTGTTAAGGAAGAAAAGGATTAACATTGGAGGGTGGGGGTGGAGACGAAATCTAGCAACATAAACACATCTATCTGGATTATCAAAACCACAAAACTCAAATTAATATAAATAATGGTTTTTAAAACTGAACTATGAGAATAACCAAGTGGGTGGGAAAAAAAAATCCAGGATGACTGCACAGATGACAGCAAAGTGTACTCATCCTTCACCTGTAGCCCCATAAACATCAGGAGTGTAGAGGGCACCAGTGGATCTGGAGTGATGTCTGGAAGCTGCAATAACAGGATCATATAAACCCTATCTATTACCATGGAATCAAAGAGCTGCAATAGTTTCTTAGATCAACAAGAGAATATTTATCAAAAAGATTCAGCTTTAGCACAAGAAACCGAGTATTACACAGGAGGAAAAAGCTTTAGAGAAGTTCTTTGATTATACAGAAAATGATTATATAGAATTGTATAGGTTTATGTACACTGGACATCTCATGCATAATTTTTTTTTAATTTAAAATATTAAGAGAAGATTAAAAGCAAGTATGTTTAAGTTCAAAAGAAAAAATGCGTAGACACACATGCGCATACACACACACAAACAGAATCCTCAGAAATATCTAAAAACTTGCACTGCTATTGGTCTTCCATTGTAGAGTTAACTCAATTCTGTGTGCTCAAGTCAGAGCCAGAGCTCACGTACCAAACATTATCTGCAAAAAGTGACTCCTGCATGAACTTACTGTGTTAGCAGCTGACAATTTGTATAAACTTGAGTTCTTGCCCGTGTGAAGATAAGTCAACCTCAGTTAAAACTCACCACTATGTAGATGAAAGTTAAAATTATTCAATTTTAATTAAAAGTTTAAAATAATTTAATGCCATTAATAGTTCACATGTGTATTGTTTTCTTTAAATAAATTAAATGTGAAATTGAAACATTTCTGTTAGTTACTATAGCTCATTAAGATTCTTTAAAGTTATGGAAAGTGGGAACCAAAGATCCTTAAGGACTTCTGAATAAAACTGAGTACCCTCCTCCTTCTGGCACTTCTATAAAACTGCTCTTTTAGAGATTCTAAAGAAGTTACCTCACCATTGTTAGTACTTACTTTCTTAAACCAAGTAATTTTAAAGTCAATGTGTTTTTAAACAATTTGTCTTCTTTCTTCAGTTCACTTAAGTTAGAATTTTACAGCCACATAAATGAAACTGGTTTTGACAATTTTAACTTGAATTCGAATGTCCACCCACAGTGACGTAAACACCAGATATAATCTTAAGATTTAATAAATAACTGTAAATGCAAATATTTTACACCTTTTGGATACATAAAGTAGTATAAATAGAAACCAGGAATCAAATGGATCATCCTTTACTCTGATTAACATAGACAATTTAAGAGTCTGATTTCAATCAAATAACTCTGACACGGACCAAATCACATTTGGGGAAGCACACCTCTTTTATCCTGAGTGAACTCCAAAATGATCCTAAGTCCTGTAAAGGTCCCGCAAAACAACACTGTGTTTTTTCCACATGAAGTTCTCTACTCCCTGCATAAGGCACAGCAATATATTTTATTTCAAACGAAACCTGCATGAAGCTGTTTAGCTAGGGAATTTTATTTTGCAAATAACGCTTTGTGGAATACTTGGTTCTTTAGAAAGTATGTCTCAGCATGGAAAAGGAGACAGGACAGAGGATGTCAAAACATATGCATAAGGCTGATAGAGCTTTAAATACAAGCAATAACAGGATAAACCTTTCTATTGCTTTCCATCAACAAGCCCTGAAAATTAAAGGTACTATTAAAAATTCAAACTTCAGGCATATAATTCAAGGTGATCCTGCCCCCATATACATTTGAAATGTGCTGGACAAGTTTTTAAGACAGTGAAAGGAAGCACTATATTGGCTCAAGCATACCTCATTCCAAAGCATATTTTCAAGAATATTCTGTGTACCCCTCAAATTGCAGAAATCGTGCAAGTATTTATTTTTGTTGTTTTATTTTTTAAAAGGTGAATCGAAGTAAGATTTTAAATGGACTCGAAAGAACATATATAGAAATTCTACTAGTCTGATATTTAATATTAACTATATGAAGAGAAAAACAGGCACTTTCACATAAATTACAAATCACTTGCTTCTCAGAGTGGCTATTATCTCCCAGTTTATAATCTTATACTGATATATAAACACTTCATACCAATGTATAGAGAGAAGCATTTGGGTCATTTTATGCCCCAAAGGGCTTAGCATTTGTAAGCAAAAGTTTCTGTGCTGAGAATCAGATGCAATACGAATTACATTCCGCCCTCCAACCCCATGTAAAACTGTCTCTAGCTACAAATACAGATCTGAATTTGCCTTATTTTATCTTCCACTTGCACCCTTGAAAAACATTAAATTTAATATTTTTGATAGACGTTAATAGCATCCCCGTAAGACAAACTTGGTCCAACAAAACACTGAATGACATTTGAAATCATTTAAATAAGAAGTCATACTAGAAGGAATCCTAGGAATCCTCATTTCTTCCAGGTACAGCTGCTGCCTTTTTTTTTTTTTTTAAACAATAAAACTGGATTGCTATAAACGCTACTTTGCACATTCTCTGTGCTATCAGACAATTCAGCCTATTCCATCTGTATAGGTAGTTGTTTTGATATCTGAATACAAAAATTAAACTCCATCAATAAAAATAAAACCTCAAGTAGCATCTGTCCCAATGAACCAGTTACAGTATTAGTTTAATAGAAATTTCTTAAGATAACAAGCATCTGATAAAATGTAAATCAGATCTCACATGCATGCAACTGAAGGCAAGCTGTAAGACAGCAAAAGCAGCACAAAAATATCTGGAAAATACCCTCGTTTTTAAAAGAAAAGAAGATATGTGTGTACTACAACACAGTCTGCCAGCTGTGTTTTAGTAAATTACACAAGTTTACTAATGGATCCTGCATAACGTCTACTTTTAATTTAATTTTCCAATTAAATAGCATCTGGGCAAATTAGCATTAGTTATTGAAAGAGCTTTCATTCAATTAATCTGTACTTTTCCAGTAAAACCATGGCTGACAGGAAGCATACTGACTTAACAGACCACAACAGACTTCCAATGCTAATTAGGAGTACAGCTGGGTGCCTCAGTTTGAGATAGAAACCAGAGATTTACTATTTTCAGACTATGTTTAACAGCTAGTATTACAAAGTCATTAACTGTAAGCTACACTTGAACAAACAAAAGAAGAGGGAAACATACTGAAGACTAACTCAGACAAAGATAACACCAAAAAAAGACCACTTTCAGATACAATCTTACAGACAGTTTTGTATTACCAAAAAATAAAAAAAAATCCCAACGTGTAAAAAGACTTCTCAAAATTTACTACCAACTTTGAGTAACCTTAACAAGGATACATGGAGATGAGTAGGTTCCCTAATCCTTAACCAACAACATGTTAAAATAATTATAAGCTAATGTTCCTACGCCTTATTGACGTTTCAGAAATGGACAACAGCTTGACAATCTTGCAAAATCTTTTAAGCGTCAGGCCAATAAGCTTAAATACTAAGTGAAAACAAAACTTTTGCTTATAGCAGCTCTAGGAATGAGGACCGAACGAGGCTATGCATGTGTGAATGTTAAAGTTTTCAGTTCCTCTCTTCTTCCTATGCAACAACAGCTGCTACTTTAATTACTTATCACTTGTTCTACATAGATTAAAAGTAAACTCCAGAACTGTAATTTGGTTCATCTCCTTGGATAAGGACTTTGCTACTTGCTCTGTTCATTTTTAGAAAATGGAAAGCAGCCTCAGAATACAGTTCTGCTTCAGTAGATTGGTCCCTTATCTGCCTGCACCACTGTATTTACTTGCTTTAATAGCAAAAAGTTAAATTTTTTATTATTTTTTCACATAATACAGAGATGACAGTATAGCTAAGGAGACATAAAATGAAGTGTATTTTCTTCTTATACACCAAAATGATTCATTGACTAGGAAGCAATTTTGAATACTAGCAGACCCTAGCTATTGATGCAGGGAAAGGCAGAGGATGACAGCCACACCGTATTCTTTGCTCTAGCTGGTCAGTGAGAAATGGATTATCTAGCTGCACCCAAGCAACGAGTGCTGTAATAAAAAGAGAAACACATAATTTCAAAAAACTTTTCAAAAGCAGAATTGCCCTTTCAAAAAAAGTCTCCAGGCACTGCATATCACCCACCTTTCCAGAGTTGGTATTTAAGATTAAGACTAACACTAGCATAGCGTTTATTTTTCAAGTGTGCAACCCATTCACACATTGGTCAATTCTCCATCGAAGTAAGTGGTGAGTGAGCCAAAGGAAGGGAAAATAATGGTGGCCGGCTACAAGCTAAATGAAGGAGGCACGGGTTCGTTAGGTGTAAATAAATGAAGGGCAAGGACAGCCATGCACAACAAGGGGCTCTGAGTACTTACCAAGGGGTGGAAAAGAGCGGACAGGGCTTGTGTCCCTGCTACTTTCACGGCTGGCCTCCCGACTGCACCCCTGACTCACACTAGGCCGAGGAATGCGGCTGCCTCGTGCTAGTATGATTCAGGGTACAGACAAACAGCGGCAAAGAAGGGAGAAGACATAAGAAAAGTTGCAGTTTTAATGCAATTCTGTTTTGCAGTAAGACCAAAGATGAATTTCTAAGAAAAGACACTGACGATTATGTCATGTTATAAGTCATAACTGTTTCCACACACTTTCTTGATTGTGCTGGATTACACTAAGTGTAGCCAGTTCAATGAAATTATTTCTTCACACAGCTAAAAATGGGGATTTACCAACGCTTTACAGAATGGTTCAAAAACCTCTTGAAAAGGACGGAGAGGACACAAGCAATGAAAAATACAGAGTACTGATACAGAACTTGTGCTCAAGATCAAGTTAATCAACAGTAACGCAAATGAAAAAACCCACGGCTTTCTAAAGAAGGAAAATATAAAGTTAATACAGCTACGGTAAAAATCAAAATAAAAAACAGAGAACAGCAGCAATGCCATTAAAATCAACTGCTATTTTTAAATAATATTTTTTGGTAATAAAGTGTCATCAGGTTATATCATGAGGTTTAAGAAGTGTAACATTCATTTTTGGATCACAGAAGTATACACATGCACGCATACATACACAGAAGACACACAAAAGTAACGAAGAAAATAATATTTTCAAAATGGTATCACACTTTCATTCAATGGAAGTGGGTATTTTGGGGGTGGGGATTAAGAAGTGAAGAAAAGTGAAAGAGAGAAGGAAGACAGGAAGGTGAGGAAAAGAACAACTACTGCATTCTGACAAAAAAATAACGTTTCAGCTTAAATTTAAAACTGTCTTGTACATCAAAGACTAGTTTCAAAAAACAGGCACGTTTTAGATTTTTATCGATATGTATTCTAATTTTATCATCCATCCATAACTAAACACAAGCTGTAGATATCCAGCACTTCAAGTATGAAGGGCTATAATGAATCCAAGAGTTATTCAGTGATTCTTACCTACTGACAATCTGGAAGGACTAGCTTCTCTACTGCATCCCTGACTTCGTGGGATTTTGCTTCGTTTTTGTGCAGTTGCAGGATTCACTAACACTCTCTGAACTCCTGTGTTCATAGTGGAAAGTGCGGTTGTTGTCAAAACTCTTCCAGGAGACCCAGATCTACTGCCAGCTGAAGGCAAAATGAATAAATGTAAGTAACAGCATAGAAGATAAACAACCATGGTTAAAAAGAAAAAAAAGCTTAAAGTTAGTAGGAAAGTGGTGGTAGATTGAAATGGTCTGGAAAAACTTACAAGGTAAAAATGTGAAATAGAAAACCCTGGTCCAAGTTCTTATAGCACTACATACAAGGTAGGTAAAATTATCAATGCAAGGAAGCACTTGGCATTGTATTTAGCACTAGATAAGCTCAAGAAACCACAAATAGTATTTTTAGTCTTCATTAACAGTTCCAATGTTCCTAACATGAACATCGGTGCGTTCATTTTTTAAGCTACGTGGTCTCACTAATCACATTTTCTATTAAAAAAGAAAAAAAAAAGAACTGCTAGAAAGCTAAAGGGAGCAACTTTAAACTAGTGATTTCATAATTATCCCAGCTCTTCCAATGTCACCAATGTTGTAATAAAATAACATCATTTTCCTAACATTTAAACTCTTCTCCCTTTCTTTTAAAAGCATGGGGTCTTCAAGCACTACTCTCTGAGAAGTTAAATAAAATGTCACTGAAGTCAATTAAAATACTCATGTTCATTTCTGTGGAGGCTATCCCACAAATTTGAAGAAAATCTTCAGTTAGTTTTAAACAAGCTAAAAAATTGATTGAGACATATTTAAGCATCTTATATTTTTATTAATAAAAACTGTAGATGACAAAGTGCTATAAATGTTCATTTCAACACACTGTACTCACTACCTGAAACTGGTCACTGATCCCTAATTTTGATATTTCAGTTACAGAAAATTTAAGTTCTAAGCCCTAACAAAGAATCCATTCTTCTCTAGTTATAAATAATTTATACCACCAGTTGATACAAATATATTGTTTCCAGCTGCAGAATTCAAGAAGTCTGGCCAAATAAAAAGCAAAACATAATTTTAACCAAAGGTTAATTACATACAGATACGAACCTTTCATTAATCTTTTAAAAATAATCAAGTAACTGTATGACCACAGCTACACTATCAGATCTATAGACTTAACATGCAACATCTCAAGTGAATTTCATGGGTTACTTCTCATGAGGCACATTTAAAAAAGATACAAGTTGATTAAAGCTTGACTATATGGGAAAAGAAACAAAATCCCAAACAAAATAAAACATATGCTGGGTGAAAGGGAGAAAACTAAAACAATGTACCATGCATATACTTTCAGATTCATTGTTTGAATTCAAACTTGAAATGATTATTTAGCAAAATCCCTTTTCCAAACTATGGACCTATTCAGCAGAAATGATAAATAAAGTATTACACAGCCTAGAAAAAACAAGCGTAACTTCTATAGCAAAAAAAGAATAGGCAAATCTATAAAATTGCTGTGGTCTGCAAAAATTAAGGGTTTGCCAGTTTCTTCATATCAGGGCATTTCAACTTAGACCTGATATTACTATGCCTTCTTCCTAGCCTCCAATATTTTATATCTCTTTAAAACAATGAAAATATTGTAAAATTTTTCACTGTGCCAGAGACTTTTAGAAGATTTTCTTCAACAGGTCGGAAACCTGAAAAACTTACTCTTCTCAGCATATACAGAAGAAATGCAACCTCTCATTCTAATACTTTATTTATCCTTCTATTGTCTGACCTGCAAAGTGTACCACTATAGTGTAAATAAACCAAATGAAGCTTAATATCCTGAAAATATTATGCTAATAACAGCATTGGCATACTGTTGTCAGTAATACCACCAGTAGTAGATCTAAGCGAACTTAATGATGAAAGGAAGATTACTAAACAGTATTCCAAAATGACAAAAAACTCCTATCTCTACTGCCTTCTAAATAAGGATTACATCCAATTATGAAAGTACAGCATATGGAAAAAAGTGAGCCAGAATTTCTGCTGAATAGGGTCCTTAAATGAGATATGTCAAACAGGTGATCAAACAATGATGTATACACAAATTCTGTAGACTCTTACCACCAATGGGGTTAGCAGACTGTGATCCTGAACAAGTGTAAAGGCAGGATTAGGGTAGGGGTTTATAATCCATGAAGAGGGAGGGAGCAGAGCAGATTAAAAAATGAATGGCAAATGGAAATAAGAAAGCTTTAGTCATTTCACACAGGAAAAAAGCCACGAGGGGGTTATGCTAAAGCAGTGCTTTTAAGTAGCTTCCACAGTTGAAGAACTAAACTCAGATGCTATATGTACAAAGCAGATGAAGCAAAGCTGCACAAGCAAATTACAATTCTTCAGCTTTCTAATCAACAACTGGGTAATACTGAAGAATTAAATTTCAATTAAACATGAAACTGTAGCCTTCGTATTACTTTAAAAGAATATTACATTGCCAAAAAGGTTCAAGAAGTTAAACAGCTGAACAAAAATTACACACAAGGCCAAAACATTTTTTTTTTGAGACAGACAGTAAAGGAACTGAGCTGCAGGTGCGGTGGATGACAAAAAAAAAAAAAAAAACCTCACAATGGCACAACTGAAAAGACTTGCATCGAATTTCAGGTTTTCCTCTTTAAAATTAATCTGAAGTATAAAAGTAAGAATTTGTTTCCATTCAGAAATTTAATTCTTTTTCTCTGAATGAAGATTGTAATGTAATTTTAGCACACCTTGCTGAATTACCTGACAACCAAACAGGAAGGAAGAGGAAAAAAATGGAACAATTTTTTCCATAGATAAGAATAAAATAATGAGCTATAGATTGTATATGCATTTATTTTATGTTACAATTCAAAAATAGAAGAGGAAGAGTAAAGGGCTTCTAAAACCCTAAAAAAGTATCTTTTGTAAAGGCATTCAAATTTGCAAGTCTTTCATAAAATGATCTTTGAACAAAAGTGCTAAATAGTTGTAACCCTAAATTTACAAAAGCATCTGTGTTACAGTGGTTTTTAAAAAATAAAAGCTTAAATCTAATATGAAGCTATTTTCCCACTATAAGCTGGGGAACTAAAACAATCCCCTGTATGGAAACATCAAGCACCTCGCTCCCCACAAGGCTGTGAAAATTTTCAGTCACACAAAGAAGCATCATCCAAATGGCTGGCATACAGTGCCTGACAATTCTCCTTCACCTGTCCATTTGTATTTGCCCTGTTTATCTTCCTTAAAACATCTCAGAATTCTTGTTCTCCCCCACTGACAGGTTATAATGAGCTACCTGAAGCCATCAGTTCCGAACAGAAGTAGTAATAAAAGGCTGTAAAGATGCATTCATGCATTTAATTTTCACACATCGTTACAGGTAGACAAATCTAGTTATTTCAGTATCAATTCAACTTATCTCTTTAGACATTAATACTGTGCAAAAATTAATTTTCTTGGAAAAAGATTGTAATTTTTAGTAAAAAGAAATGGAAAAAGCTTCAGTTTCCCTGAATATACAGTCAGTTTAATTAATCTTCTATGACAGTGACAATCAGAAAAGTCTTATATTGCTACCTAAATTTAACCCTTCCCCCAAACAGTTTATCAAACGCCTTAACTTTGTAAGAATTTACCAAGTCTATTCAAAGTACAAAGGTATTTTCAAAAAGGTTATTTCAGAACTTCCCTAATACTAACGAAGAGTATTACAGATACTGCTTACAGCTTTTCATAAAGGGAAAAAATGGTTTGACAGGACTTTTACCTCCATTCCCCCTTAAATTATTAATCCAAATATTCTTTGCTTATGATACAGCATAGTCATTTTAACACTGAAAATGTAAAACAAGTTTTGCACAACCTTTGTCACAGCCAATAACTAGACTTTATTTTCAAGCTCTCATCCCACAAACACTCGTGGGATTAGAGCACTGTCAAAGCAAAAAATGACCTCTGTTTTGGATTTTATTATTTTATATTTATCTGTTCAGATTTTTTCAAAGTTTTATTTCACAAAACCTGAAAGCATTGG
>VYZW01024786.1:10335-20499 GCA_013401315.1 Balaeniceps rex | reverse complement strand
TCCTTTCTCTCCACCCTTGTGCTACCACCTGGTTTGGATGGCTAAAGGCTCACTGTCCAAAAGCTAAATAACGGACTACTATTCACTTTTGTATTATGAAATCACTTTTCTGGAGTTTGTTCACCTACAGTGATTGATAATGGAATATTACAAGGCACTAGTGAAAGAAGTGGTAAAAACATGTGGCCAAGATCAGTGGGAAAAGGAAAAACGATTAGTTCCTCCTGGTGGCAGTTGGATCAGAGCAGCTGTATCATACAACTACAGCCAGAGAGCTAAGCTGTGTCCATTCTGTGTCACACATCATCCCTACAGATATCCTCTAGAAAAAAAAAAATGTTATTCTGATAAATTTTGTAGCACTTCCCCTACTATTTTTAAACAGATGTGTAGGGCACCATTAGTTGTGACTATTGGTCTGAACAAAAGAAAAAGCCTGTACACATGGCCCTAAGAACCTTTATTGCTGGTGACAATGTGCAAAAGCTCAAGATTAAGTGTTTAGCACAGGTAGTTATAAATAAGTCCTATTATATGCAACATAAGGAAATCTGATACGGAACTAAGCAAGACAGACACTACTACCCTGTACAAACCCCCCTCATTTTATTAAAGTGGCTTGCCATCTGCAATACTCAAAAATGGCTCAAATTCTTCCAAAAAGTATCTCTCATGAAACTGATTATCTGTGCTTTAAAATGATTCAGGATTCTGGGTTTTAGAGATCTATGTTCTTACTGCTTTCATTCCTACAAAAAATACCACCTGCTTTTCTTCCAGTAACTACTCATTCTTCGAAACATGTACTGTTAATAAACACATGTGACAAGAATTATTAAGTAAATAGCAAGCATAACTGGCTTGTTAAGTGTTCCCCAGCAACAAATTAGAACCAGAGTTAGTGGGCATCAAGCTCAGACTCTGTCACTTTATTATATGGGAAGCATTACTTACACACACCTGAAACAGACAACTGCTATGAGAAGCCTGATTCTCAACTGCTTTGCAGTTACGATAAAAATACATGACAACTCCCTCCATGTGTTTAATACAGTGAATTAAGAAAAACTAAGCACTAAAACGTAGCTGGAACACCTGGTAAGCTATTTTACCAGGTAGGTTGTCTTAATAAACTACTCTTTAACATAATTACATTGTATTGCAGGAATTACAGGCACTTAAAGTTATGTAGCTAGACTAGATTTTGATAGGGTACTTTTGAAAGAGAAGATTTTCGTTTTCTTTTTTAAAAAATCCTTAATAATGTGGTCAAGCATCTTCTGCTCTCCCATTGCTGTTCTGCCAAGAAGTCAAAAAATTTGACTTTATAGGTAAAACTATGAAACACGATGGAAATAGAGCTAGTTAAAAAAACCATGTATTGATTACAGAATTGCTCTGCAATTAATAGAGCTTTTTTTAAAAAACAGGAGTAACATTCACTTTCTGATAAAGTTTTTGTTGCTGATACAGACCAATCATCAAAAACGCTGACAAATACAGCAATAACACAACACATATATTAAGACATCAAGATTACATAGGGGTTAATAAAAACAGCATAGTATTTTGTTAATGGACAAATACATTAAACATCAATAACTTTACATAAAAGACACTCTACTAAATATTTAATAGAATTAGAGGACAGACTAAACAATTTCTTACCATCCATCTTGTCAGAAGTATCCTCTTTGTTGAAAAAGCAGGCAAAGAAACATGGAAAACTTAGTGTGTTAGAATAAAGGTGTTCACAGCAGAGTCATAAAACATTAATTAAGGAAAATACATTAATATTAAATACAGCAGACATGTTTATCTAATTCATGCATGTATAAGCTACCTTAAGTAAAATTGGTTTTTCTCAGTCTAAGGTATAAAATTACAGAACAGGGTACAAGTATCCTGCACAGGGATGCTGAATCTCTCAGTATTACCCAAATTTGAGCAAACCCATACAGTAAAATATTTATAAAATGTTTCATGCTTGGTGTCAACAGTTATTGAAGCATCAGTACATATTTATATCATTACTGAACCACAATATTTCTATTTCTTATGAAATTTACTACTGAGCATGAAGCCCCACCTGAGGTAAGGGACAGGAGGGAAAGACATCACAATAAAGACAGAGGACAAATGGGAGAAAATTCCACTCTAGTTTAAAAGCGTTAAAGATTTACCAGTTCAGCTGGAAGGTAGTGCATACATATTTTGACAGTAACAATCAAAATTAAAATATTTAGCGTGAGACATATAATTAAAGCTCAAGTCTCCTCAAAAAGGATGTTAGTACTTAAGGATGTCAAAGATAGTCAACATTTAGAATAATTAAAGTAGAGAATGTCCTCATGCTTCTAGAATAGTCTTTAAAAAAACCCAAACAAGCATAAACAAGCAAGCAAGAGTTCTTCTAATAATAAAAAGGGAAGAGATGAGTGGAGACAATTATAGATTACTATGCTCATGAACTTGTGGTTCTCTGAGGCTTTAAATTTGGTGGCTGTTTAAGCAAAAGGTGGATGTTTCTGTATAAGTAAGGGTGAAAATGAGAAGAAGTTCAGGCTCCAGAGGAGACAATGTTATTCATTTTGGTATTGACTGCAACACCTGAGAAGATGTGGAAAGCAGTATGGAAATACAGTAACATTCTCTAGGCATGGTCAGCATTATTTTGACAATTCTGTCATTTAAGTTGCCATATTTGGATTTAGTATAAACAACCCCCTTAAAATGAACAGAGGGGAGAAGTTTACAGATTAGCCCATTTTCTGAAACATGGCACTTCCTGGATTCACACACCATTCATTTTAAGGTTATCTTTTGAAAACTAAGAGGAAACAAAATTTTGAGAGGGATTCCATGGTTAATCCATAGCCAAACACACAACAGTCACACTCTCTACATAGGTAAGAGGGGACAGGTATGTGCATTTAAATTACCTTACCACTATTAAAAAACTGTTAGGAGAATGAGCCAACATCAAACAAACAGTACTGCTTTTGTGTGACTGTAAACAAACCGTGGTCTCCTTGACTATCACCACCCTTATACCATCTGTAATAGGATTTGACTTTACTATATATTGCTAGTATCACATTATTTTGCCATCTCAAAACCACCATTGTATTCTTCTCCACAAGTGATTGCAATCTGCTAGCAAGGCAAAGCTTTCCAGCTACTCAAATCCTTCAAAAGATTATGACCTGGGCCTCCTGCCTATTTATTCCTCTCCCTCACCCCCACTCACCAAATCTATAACCTACAAAAAGAATAAGCTATTTCTTTGTTTCTGTTATTTTCCTGCATAAAACCACCACTATCTACTTCCCTGAAAACCTCTGTGCCCTTCTCAAGCCTTGCTTACAAAATTCTGGGCATGAATGACATATTGCTTAAAACGTTCTGAAATTAAACCAATATTCCAATCAAGAGCTAATTTTCTGTGAAACTCTTAAGACCAAAGTAGTCCATTTCAGCAGCATGAAGAAGACTGATTAACAGAGAGATATTTCTCTCTTTGTTTTCTGTTTGACTTTTTTTCCTTCTACCACCATGCTCTGTACCACTTCTACTTCTCACAACAGCTGAACTCCAGCTTTGTCTGAGATTCAGAATATGTCCTGTTGCACACTAAAACAGACCAGGTGATACACTGGTCTTGGAGAATAATCATCCCGCCTATTTCAGGCTTTTAGGCATTAAGTTAGGAAAAACTGAGAATTCCTCAAAAGATAACCACAAGTGTATCTCCTCCAGTGAGCAAACTGAGCAGCCTAACTTCAGTCTCCCCCTGCTACCCAGCAGGTTTTCCAATTCCCCCCCTGTGGGCACTAGAGGGAGCCCACACCCAAATTACTATTCCAAGTAACAAGTATTCCTTTTAGTCAGCATTGCTCACACTCATAAATTTAATCCTAAAATCAATGGTGTTCAAACCATTTCAAGTAGGCCCCGATGACAAAAGAATCAACTCTTTTAAAATCGTTTTTAACTTAAATTTTAATTTAAAAGCGCACAACCAAAAACTTTGAAAACCATAGCCTAAGTGTATCCTAACATCTCCCCAAACACTAGCTAAATCAGAAGAACTATATAGTTTCTCTGCCTCTCTTGTGATTACCTTTGGCAATACTGACTCTAGGACATACGTCCTTGGTGATCTAGCTGGCACATAAGCCAAGAAGAAAAAACTAACAGTTTTGTGAACACTGAACTTCACTTCCCGCATTGCTACCCCTGCAGTATAGATAACCTAAAAAGAACATCACGCCCATATTCCTTTACCCTCCCCACTTAATGGAGGTTCTAGCATCTACCACCACCACCACTATCAATTACTTTTCTGCATTCTTATCATTTGTAGCACTTTCTATGTCTAACAGCAAGTACTCCTATAAATGAAGACTGTTGCC
This sequence comes from Balaeniceps rex, assembly GCA_013401315.1. NCBI lineage: Eukaryota > Metazoa > Chordata > Aves > Pelecaniformes > Balaenicipitidae > Balaeniceps > Balaeniceps rex. Next base: position 16,084 of record VYZW01024786.1, on the reverse strand, counting down.
TAGATAAAAATATACACAGTTCCATCAACATGCTTGGGAAGGAATCTATAAAATCAATGTTGTCTATTATTGTGTAAACCACTTCTGTATTATGTGAAGCCACCGCTTACTGCCAGGATGCCTCTTTAGCATTGTTGTAAAACGGTCAGCTAAAGAGCTGAGAAAAATGGAAAATCAAGGGTCCTAACACTCATTTCCCTACTACTTCTAGAAACAAAAAAGCCATGATCACCATCTGCTGTTAAGTGAAGGTACTGCTCCTTCCAATACTTAATTCCAGATTAACACATTTAAAGAGCATAGTATGAATACATTCTTTGCATCAGCATTCTTCTAGCACAAGAAAAATAAAACATCTAGCAAAGTTGGTAACTTCAGAACACCTGCTCTTTTGCAATACTCAAATACTACTAAAAATGATGACAATTTTTCAAATGTAGGAGTATTTTCCCCGTAACTTTTTGATCAAAAACCTAAAAAAATATTTCACAGTATTGTAAAGATGTTTTCCTTACCTAGCGAAGCGTAAGATCCCGGAGGTAGACCAGCTGCTGACAAGCGCCCAGCCCCAGCTGTCTGTCCAGCAGCATGGCGGGCCTTTGCACCTGCGGCAGCATTAACATCAATGTCGCTGCGAGACCTTTGCAGAGTTCCTGGGCTTGGAACACTTTTGCTGCTGCCTGAAACTAGCAAAAAAAAAAATTAAAAAAAAAATTAGGAAATTAGTTGGCAATGAATAAAATTAACTATATTTGGAAGGTTAACATTTTCTACTACTGCAGCATACCTGCAAAAAGTACAGAAAACTATGTAAAACAGTGTAAGTCACATCAATATTAAACAGAGTATTATTGAGGTTAAGAAGCAAACTAGACCTGGTGTTGCCATGAAATTCAGATAAAGAACAGTTTATTTTACAGAAGTATTTATCTTCGTTCAGCATGAAATTTTACCATTATTTAATACAAACTATGTGCTCCCACCCTAGTACAAATTACATAATTCTGAACATTTATGTGATTTATTACATTATTGAATGCTTCACAAACGTAAGGAAATTCACAGCATCCCTTGTGATACTGACGGAAGATAATATTCCAATGCTTCAGCCAACATAAAGCCACAGGCAAGCTGAATGCATACCCTGAATTGCTTTACGGTCTAATATTCTGTGAAGTATTTTTATATTCACCTCCTATTATTTACTAAATGTTAACTATTCACTTCAGTTAATTTTAACCATTGGTTTACGTCGTCAAAACTTGACTCCCCCTTAACAGTTTCAGTATCCAGAAAACAAGCACTCTCAATTACTAGCCATTTGTAAAAAGTTGAGTTCAATGATTTACTCCACAAGAGTTGTAAACACATTATGTGAAAAGAGAACGAAGATATTAAATTCTGAAAACTCAAGACAAAATTAAGCTCTTTGAATTACAAACCTGTGGTTTTGTTTTTTGTTTTTTATAAAGAGCAGCAGCTCCATGGGAATAGATGAAAGGTACGAGTCCTTTATTTCCAATTGCCTTAAGCCTAATAATCGTGAATAGACCATAGAATAATGTTTTGCTTCTTTGAGTGACTGTTCCATGACAAAACTCCAAGACAGATGATCAATTAATCATACCAATACATAGCAAATTACGTCTTATACTTGCAACAACTGAAAATACATAAAATGTGAAGTGAGTATGAGGCAATCTTAGCTCCAGGTGCAGTTTGTAGTGACACATACCATTATTCAACTTGGAAACAGGATAAATGCTTAAGACAGTAAGATTTTAAGCTGCATTTAAAACTTTTAATTCAAAGAACATAAAGAACAATTATTGCACACTGCACTATACAGCAACCACCTTACCTCTGCTTGCAAGACTTGCTGGGCTGGCTGCAGACCATTTAGAAGATAGAGGCCGACTGAAAAAAAAAAAAAGTCAATAAACTCAGTAACTCACTCTCATGTATCAGATCCAAAAGGCAACAATAACAGAGAGGAAAAAAACCCTGTTCTTTTCTCCCCTTCAACTTTCTCAGCATATTTTAGATAAACATATTAAATACAGAATGATAAGGACAACACAATCGTCTTATCTTTTACATATTACAAAATTACATCTTTATCACAAAACATTAATCCTTAGGTTACCAATAGGCACACTTTGCTAACACAAAGTTCAGGCATTCTAGACTTGGTCACAGAAACATTTAAGGTAGTCAGTACAAGGTTTTAACCGCAGGGCTGTTCTTCTAAATCAGCAAACAAAAATAGTGGGAGCTACACAAAAAAGACTGATTTAGGGAAGAAATTATGTGAAGTGGTGTCTGTAGCAACAAGGAAAACAGGTGTACAGTTCATAAGTCTCCTCCAGTTCTATATCTCCTAAGAATTGAGTTACAAATTAGGAAGGAAAAGGCTGGAACTTCCAAGCAGCTAGAATGAATTTCCCCATTTGAATGTTAGGGCCTCCCACAATTTATAATAGGAGAAAAATCCCCTGTCTTTTCCTCTCTGTTTTCTCTCCATTTCCCTTTACCCTTACTGCAAAAATGAGTAGTTGCTGAAGCAAAATCTTTCTGTCACGCAAGTTTAACTGTGAGCCCTTCCTTCTGCCCAGTTCAGAAGGGTAAAATGCAGTCAGAGGAACCAGAGAAAAGCAAAAGACTAGTAGAAGAAAGCATGATACTTTGTTCATTGATTCATATCTAGCCATCTAAATATTTATCTGACTGGGAAGGTTTGTATTTGCTGAAATAGTTGACTATTTACTCAATAGTCACATTACAGCCTAAGTCTAGAGTCTCAGCTTTAGTAAAAGTCATCTTTCTCTAATTTTAAACCAAAAAGCAAGAGAAAAGAAATGCATAATATTGTGTATTTATCTGAGTTATTAGCTTAGGTACTCAATGATAACATAGAGGTCAGCACTGTTACCTAACTCCTCACACAAGAGCATGTATTTGCAGCTTACTATGAATAATACCTGCTTTTCTGACATTACTAACCAGTGTTTTGGAGGTATTTTGCTGCAAGTAAGTCGAGGAGGCCCAGGCAGAGCTCCTGGGTGCATCCTGACCTTACAAGTTGCTCCAAACAGAAGGCCCAGACAACTGTTAAAATTTCAGCACTTGCACAATCTATTGCAATTGACATTTCATTTAAGGAGTTTCATACAGGTAGGCACAAGTCACCACATTTCTCTCATTCCACCATCCTCTTTAAAACCATTTTTGATCAATGATCTGTAAGAGCTATAAGTTCCAAGGGTCAAAAATCATGGAGGATCAGACTTTTAGGAAAACCGTACCCATATTTCCTAAGTTAGTCTATGCAGGGAGAACTCAGCATCTATATTAGAAGTCAGAAACATAATTTTGGGTAACACAGGGAAAACAACATGCATCTAAATGCAAAATTAGTGAAAAATCAATTAAAATTGTATTAATTTCTAATATCGTGATCTCTTCTGTTTACTCCTCCCTTTCTGTACTGTAGTATTTACACATCTTGCAATACAGGAAATAACACTTGAGGATTTAAGAGTGTTTTAAGATTCTAATTTCTCTGTAATTTAGTTTTTAACATTTTACTACTACTAACTCATTAACAGCACTTTGATTTTCAGACAGGGAATTTAGTTTAATTTAAACAAGAGTAATTAAACTTTGAATAAACATTTGTTTGTGGAAAATGAAGTCTTAGCAATAGTCTACATTACGGACAATTATTTTTAAAATGTTTTTATAATTACAAGTATCATAGGAAAGATAAGATTTGACACAGAAGAAGGAAAGCCTTTGGTATTTAAGGCGGCAGCCAAAAAAAAGAGAAAAAAAATTAACTTATGCTGGAAGCAGTCTTTGCTTTCAAGTCAAAAGTGAGCAGACAAGTTCTCTGGCTTTGGAAATGAAGCATCTGAATTGAAGTCTTAACAGATTTAAATACTTTGAGGAAGCTTTCTAGAATTTAAAGGAAAAAATCACCACATACTACTACTACTATTTTACATTTCCACTAAAAAGCCAGTAGATTTCTTTTGCTATTGGTACCTAAGCAAACTTTGATCTATTCAGCTCAAGATTGTCTATACATTTTAATACACTACTGACTGCAGCACTGACCCACCCTCTAGTAATCAGCCTAGTTGCAAAATACTGCTAATACATATTCAATACTGTGAAGACAGGAAAAAACAATCTCCAATAAGAATGAATCTCACTGTCAATGTCTCTTTCTCATACTTCCTAGTGAAAAGGGATAAAAAAAGGAGTAGCTCATTATTTCTTTCCTAGATTTATTCATTGCACCAGAATGCTGGACATCAAGATGTGAATCTTGAAGATATTTTGGTGTAACAGAGGCTGCTAAGGAACAAATATATGAGTAAGAACAGCCTGCTAAAATCCAGTTAATGACTGCCTTTATTTTTCACCTTGCCTGGGTAATACTATCATATGGCAAAACACAATAAAAGATTTTTTATTAAAAAAAAGTGACAAAATACAATTGCAGCTTTTCTGTACACCACAGAAGTCTGGCTCATTTGCTTTTAAGAAACAGTTTTCACTTGTTTATAGGCTCAGAAAACAGCTAAGTGACCCTTACTTGAGGCTCTCCTGTGAGCTGGAGGATGACCTATCTGACTGAGGGAGAGATGCTATACTGCCAGAATTCTTCAAGTAGGTCTGGAGGCTTCTTTGATAGGGTGGCTCAAGAGAATTGTACAGAGTCTCGGCTTCACTAGGAAAGTGATTTCTAAGACCCAGGTAAGCCCTGCAAAATAAGAGAATAACCACATGTAATTTCTCTGTATTTTCTTCAAAGTGTGGAGTCAGGAAGTAAAGATTACACAATGAACCAGGGATGGGAGGGAAAGGAACTCAGACTGAAAACATGTAATGCATACAATACTGCTCATCAAATCATAAAAGAAACCAGCTACATTGACTGAATTAAACTTAAGCCTATCCTCTGAAATTCTCACATTCACTTACCGATTCTGCAGGGAAGCAAGAGAAATTCTTTTCTGGCCTACTCGCTAGTGGCTACAGGTGCAGCTGTTTAATAACCTAACTTGTGTCCTCTTCTTCAGCCATAGTTAGCTGCTCACCTCCGATTAAAGCCTTCTATCACTCATGTAAAACAGAGTAAAATGTAGTCAAAACTCACTTTCTTGCCTCCACTCTTGCTTCTGCATCAGCATCATGAATGCCCTTCTTGATTGTTTCCACCAAGACAGCTGCATGCCTAGAAGACAGACATTCTTCATGCTATTTTGCTACTCCAAATTCTATTTTAAGTAGTAAAGTTTTACACTTTAATTAACATTTCTCTAAGTAAAAAACCAGCTGAGATAGTAGTTCTAAGATATGAAGTAAACAAACACTTAAGCACGCTAATGACATAATTGCACCTTCTGTAAAGGTTTAGGGAAGCTTCCTCCTTCAATCTAAAAGAATTATAATCTACTTTTCAGACACAGATCTACCTAGCACACTTAAAAAGTTATTTAAAAATACCATTTTAAAGACACCTACTTTCCTGAAACGGAAAAACTATTTCCCCTACTATATTAATAGTAAGAAAAAAGGTAAGATTAGTAATTTTGCGTTCCTGGATATTCGCCTCTGAAATATGAGTTGTAAATCTCAACACACGCTCAAAAAACAGCAAAGTGCCCATCAGAACAACTAAAAATTGTGATGATACACAGATTTTATCTCAAGACATGTTTAGGGTTTTGTGTTTTTT
>VYZW01024785.1:0-11877 GCA_013401315.1 Balaeniceps rex | reverse complement strand
GAGCAGCTGAACCTAAGCAGGACAGAGTTGATACTAGAAGGTAGATGCCAGAAGGCTATAAAAAGTTTGAACCCATGGTACAGTCTTCTTTGCTGTGGGATATAGTCCTCTGCTGTTTGATTCAGATGTTCAGGAATAATTTGGATTCAGAGGATCTGATAAAGAGAATGCCTAGGCATTGTAGGAGCGTTTTATATCCATAAAAACATGGACGGGATGGGCAGGGGGGGAACTGTGATTGAATTCTATTAAATGAAAATGTCTTTGAAATGTCTGTATTTCTGTGATTTTTTAAAAAGCATACCCTTCAACTGTCTTAAAGACATCACTTGTAGAAATGTTGCCAAGCTCACTGAAGTCTCAAATGATCAGGCCTCACAGGATTCAGAGTTGGCTTTACCCCAAGTGTATTTTAACAAGGGTTTCTACAACTCTGTAGAAATTTGGTGACTTCATTAACATGAACATATAATTTGACACATGACAGCATTTTCATTATATCATCTTTACACCTCATTGTAACCAATAAATGAATGTTGACGCACTGACATTTATGAGAGGCGGTCAAGTGCCTGAAAAAATTGTAGGTCTTCATGATGACCTGTAACAATTTGACTAAAATGAACCCCAGAGAAAACTAAATTTATGATTATATTTTCATCTAGAATTTCCTCTGAAGAAACAATGCACTGACAGTCTCTTCCAGTGTCAGATGGTATTGCTTCTGCTTCTTAGTACAGAAATTGAAATAAGGGATTAAGTAAGGTTAAACACAATTTAACACATTCATCTAGAATTAATTCAATCTTTTGTTCAAATAATTTTTTTAAATAAACTTAGCGTCTCTGTATTTGCACAGGAAAAAAAAGTCTTTTCAATCCCTGAAAAACATAAAGCTATCTGATATAGGATGGTTGGACTAATATAAATGGCAAGGACATAACATAGCTCCAGTTCTGCATTATTTGAGCAGTAGGGTTGCAGTGTCTCTAGGCAATTTTAATAACTTGACTGTGTTTTCATAGGGCCATTCATACAGTCACTCATGTGGAAAAGCAATATGAAATCTGACAGGCGGGAGCTTTTTATACTGGTCTACAGTTATTTTAAGTCCGTTGATTTGAGCAGAGTTTCTCCTGATTTATACCAGTTTCGGTTAGTGAAAAATCAGTAGTCATAAGTTTGTTGCAAGTGTACATATTTTCAACAAGTTCAATAAATCTCTGTTATTGCAGAAACAGAAGAGAGTCACTGGAACCATATGAGTAACGCAGATCTTGTTCCCAATTATGGAGAAAATTGAAATGTACTATCTTAATTTTTGAATTACTTCTTTGGATAAAGCAATCAAATTATATGAACCTGGCTTGATGTCTGTAATAGACAATTATTTCTAATTAAGTAGCTCAGTCTTGTTTTAAACATTTATTGGAAAGTGCATCAAAAAATCTATGTGATGTCCACTGAAAAATTATTTGTCTGAAGCACCACTACCAAAAAATTAAACACAATCCTTTGTGATAAAATAAATCCTTTTTAATCTGAAAGGTGACAAGAAGTCAATTCTTTAATGAAAGCTGGTACCTCTTGCCTCTCACCAAGATGACCTCTTGTTCCATTATGCAGTTTAGCCTGAACTAGAGTAAATTTAGTTAAAAAACATACACCTTCATTACATAAGTACTATTCACCCACACTGTAGTTTTTAAGTATTTCACAATTTTTAATGCAGGTGAGGAACTGGAAGCTTTCCAGGGCTCAAAATCCAAGAATAACTATGGAGCGGATTGTGAAACTGTCTACATGGTGGCCAACATGTTTTGGCAAGTTCTTGTAGGTTTGGGTTTCCTCTAAGCATGTACACACTGTAAAACCCCTGCATACCACTAGTACAGCTAGGATGACACCCAACCAGCAGCTCCTTTTGGGAGGGATTCCACCACTCCAATAGACATTGTCATTCAGCAACAGGATGCCATCACTTTCCAATGTGCTTGGACCTGAACTGGATATCAGATAAGCTAGGTCTCTTCCACTTCTTTCTAGCACTACTCTGTCATCACCCTTTAAATATGCTCCACTGCCAGCACCAGTCTGAACCAGGCAGTCAGACATCATCATTTTCCTGATGACAAGCTTGTACACTGCAGCCTTCCACCCCAGACAAGGCGGCCTCTGCTCCTTGGTGAACTCTGAACAATCCCACTTGCCAGTATGAAAGGGGGCATGAATTGTTTGGGTGGTCTTCAAACTTTTTCAAACCTGGTGATGAGCAGGACCAGAGTTTTGGTGGGTCTGCCTCGAGGCCTTTTGAGTAGGTAAGAGTGTGGGCCAGAATAGAGCCTCTCTAGACAGCCAAAAGGCAGACCTTCAAGCTTGATGAGCTAAGCATCTTGTTCTAGCAGCACAGTGAGAGGTTGGGGCAGGGGCACAATAGCCTCCTTATTCAAGGAGGTGTTGAAGGTTTTGTGCAACAGAACTATATTGCTGTTGGATTGTAATGGCAGCCTTATGCATAGGTAAGAGGCCATGCACATGAACTGTTTCAGTCCATCTGCGGTCCATTGTGAGCTCTCCACCATGTTAGACAGCATCTGCTTTCTTATCTGGTAGGAAGGGACATCTTTGCCCCAAGTTTTGACATTCAGACCAGAGGACAATAAGTACCATGAACCTTGTAATTTCTGGGTACTTCTCCAATAGAAGGTGGGACTGCGGAAGGTGTACTGCCTCCCAGATGTTCAAAATTTTCTGAATATTTCAGAGAGAGATCACCATGTGTTACACCGGACCATGGAGAAATTCATCCAGAGGGAGGATGATTGAGCGGAATTAATTTGTTCGATAACAAATGCTCCAGAGTAATCACAAACACTGGGAAGCATCATGTCACCAGGGCCTTTTGGTTGAGGAAAAACAGTGGTGAAAGAAGTAGCTGGAAATCCTAACAGGTGGAAATGAGCCTGCATGGGATCTCCACAGCCTGATCGGGGCAGCTGCACCACACTGGCTCTAGTCAAGGTACAGACCAGAGGCTGTCATCACAAGCTCCCTTGCTCTGACACTGAAGATAGCTGTCTTGTCTTCCTGAAGGTCTGAATTGAAGGAAAATTGGAAAACAAAAGAGCTTTTTGGTGTGGGCCTGCCAGAGCAGACAAAGAAGACAGCTGAGGCTGCAGTGTTGTCCTTCAGGTATTTTGTTTTCATCTTTTTGGATTTTGTGCTTTGTGGAGTGGGAATGAGGGAACACCCTGATAACATTTCATATAGCTCATGATAATGGAGATTTTTAACAAGTTTTGGGGCAAATAGCTCAAAGTCTGAATACTTACTCTGGAACTGGATGGCAAAAGGAAAGTGTTCTCATTTTAGTTTACAGCTGAAATACAAAGAGTTATTGTTGCTGCAGGGAACTCTTTCTCAGTTACCTGAAGAGTCAAAAGCAGAATGCATTTGTGGTTTTAGCCTTTCTTAATAATGTGCCAAAGATGTTTGAGATTGATATAGTGTGAAAGGGCTCTGAACAGATGTCTAAGTACAACATAAAAATACTTGCTGTTGCTTAAAAGGTCTTTCTCAGGCAAACTCCAGCTCTACATCAGTTACTTTACTTGTTATTGCAGCCTTTGCAGCGCTCGCCTTTGCTGTGAGCTAGACTTCTTCTGATAAGCTACTTTGATTAGAGACAGTGCTCTGCCCACCTACGCGGTCCTGCCACTGTCAAGAGCATAGACGGACCCTGAGGTATTCTTGGCCCAAGCGAGCAGGCAGGGGATTAAGCTTCTGAAAACAGTTTCAGCTACCAGCTTAAACCAGTGCATACTTCTCCCAGTAACGGGACTGCCCTTCAGTCTCTCAATGCAGCAAGCAATCCCTGGAGTAATGCCTGCCTTCATGGCTTAATTTTGGCCTGCTTGTCTAGCAGGAGACCAATGCAGTCTGCTTGCACTTGGCAAAGGAAGACGTTTTTATATTTTACAGCAATCACCTATGTTTGTGCTTTAGTAAGTGCATTTGTCCCCTGCAATCATGTTCTTTGGGGAAGCTTTTAATTCTGTCATTTCCGTCATCCCTTCCATTTACTGACACGGTGCAAGTGCCACACTCTGCAGCCTGCCCGTGTGCAGGTCGCAGCTTGTCCCACATGGTCTCTGACAAGACAGAGACCACATTTCCCATTATAATGTTGGAAGGGAAGGAAGGAGAATACCAGCAGGGGAGGGCTGGGGGAAAGGAAAGGTACAGCCTGGACTCGGGGTCAGATGGTGTCGTGGTTTAGCCCCAGTCGGCAACTAAGCACCACGCAGCCGTTCGCTCACCCTCCGACCGACACCCAGCCAGTCCCCGAGCAGCGATCGCTGCCCCCCGGCTAACTCCCCTCGGTTTATATACTGAGCATGACGTCATATGGTATGGAATAGCCCTTTGGTCAATTTGGATCAACTATCTTGGGCTGTGCCCCTTCCTAACTTCTTGTGCACCTGGCAGAGCATGGGCAGCTGAAAAAGAAAGTCCTTGACTAGCCTAAGCGCTACTTAGCAACAACTAAAACATCAGTGTGTTATCAGCATTCTTCTCCTACTAAATCCAAAACACAGCACTATGCCAGCTACTAGGAAGAAAAGTAACTCTAACCCAGCTGAAACCAGGACAGATGGGGCACAGGGAACAGGGAGGCTTTGGGCCATTCTTTAAACTTGAAGAGAGAAACCAAGAATCTCAAGGCCTGTAAAAGGCAGAGTAGGTAACAGTCTCAGCCTTAGGAGAAGCAGCAGTGCCGCCCAAAGGTGATCTCACACTACCTGGCATGCTGAGACTGCCCCCAGGGACATTTTGAATTTAAATGCTTGCCAGAAACTCTGTTTCTCCAGCCGCCACTCAGATATCAAAGGCATCAAGGTCTGCTTAGAAAAAAGGGTGGGATAGGCTTAAAATTGCCTCATTAAGAATGAAATCTTGAAATATTTCCAAAATTGCACCTATACAAAATCTTGCCGAATCCAGAACATTCTGGGAACATTGGCAGTTATTCTGCAGATCTGTGCTACCAAATTCTCCATGGCAAAGATGACACCCAAAGTTTTCGGCTATAACATCAGGAGCCTGGAGCACCTGGCGGGTCAAATTTCCACCAGAAAGTGTGGAAACCTGAGACCTGCAGGTGAGACTAAGGCACAGATTAGAGGAAAACATCTGGTTAGAGAGAGATTGATCTTGTCTTCCTGGCTCATATCTTGCCACGGACCTGAGAAACTGGAAGTCTTGGCTAGATCCAAAGCCTAGAAGTTAGACTGGAGCCCTGCAGTGGAGAGGAGAGAAGCCTTGTGGCCTCTGCTGGGATTCAGATGCTTTGTGTTTTTAGGTCAGTGCCTCAACACGGACTACCCAAGGGCCAAGGACACAAACCTTCACACCATGCAAGGCAGCTGGCTTCCAGAAAGTGTTTTGGAGCAACTAGCCCTAAGGTGTGACATTTCTGTAGCACTGTACAGGGCAGAGTTGCACCAAAGCCATGGGCCTCGCATCCCAGCAGCATTGATCCACAGCAGCTAACAGAACTAGGCAAAAATGTAAGGAGCGTTTTGGAAATGTCTTGTATTAGTATTTCTAAAATCTTCTTTTTGGCTTATAGTGAATGAAGAAGGTTTGGTTCCATTAATAAGAAGAATATTAAAAAAAATTGCAATATCATAAAGTTCTACAAACTTGAAATATCAGAGTTTCAGGCAGCTCTGTATTGAGTGCTGGAATGACAAAAAGAGTTCATATGGCCAAAGGTGGGCTTCCCTCAGTTTATAAGCCAACATTCACAGGTTCTATGTTCCAGTAAACACATATCCATGCACTAAAGTATCTATATTTTAAGCTTAGACCTCGTGGTCTCAAAATACCAGTTTAGAGAGAATTTAATGTAAAAGAAATTTGGTGTTACAAAATGGTGAAAGTCATGTCTTTTTGGTGGAGAGTAAAACGAATAAAATGGAGGTTGAATGTAGTAGTAGAACATATTTTTATGGGAATTAGGTTCTGTTGCAGAAGATAATAGGTATTAACTACTGTATGACATTAAGTTGCATTGATTTGGCATTTAAACACACAACAGAAAGAATTGTTTGTAGCATAACCTGCTCATAGAATAGTAATTTAGCTTATTCCATGACAGATTACATTGACTGTTACCTGCAGTCTCAGAAAAGGGATTAAGTACTGCATCAAGGCTGGGTAATAACTTTCACTGTGGTCCCTCTGACTTGATGCGGTGCCTGAAGGCTGCGAACAGCAGGTACTGCTTGTCAGTCGCCAGAGTTTAACCCAGCTTCAGCTACCAAAAAATTGTATTTTGCCATTGTATTTATTCTGCCCCTTCAAGGACATCTCTAAATGTTTCACATTTAGAACGTGCTTTCTGCAGCAATGAGGTCTGTTTTTAAGGCATGTTTAATTTCCTGAATTTGTATATTAAATTTATATAAAAATTTCTGGATTTTAACCAGAAAAAGAATAAGATTTTTGTTTTCTTCTTTTCCAAATCAGGTAAGTAGTTTCCTGTAATAGAAGTGGAGAGCTAAGGCAAGAGTGATGATGGTTTTATTTAAAATTGAGGTAATAGCTTTCTGTCACTCTTCCCTGTGGGAATCAGGGTCATACTGGCCAGTCAAGAAAATCTTTTTAGTATCCATTAAGTTTTCCCACATGGAATAAACCTTTGGAATAATTTTTTTCACAAAGCCATTTGAAGGTACTTGCTAACAAGTTTGTTTGCCTCTTATTTTATGTCTTCTTATGCAGAAGCTGACCTGTTTCTGGCAGCCCTAAACCCATGCACCTCTGTTCCTCTGGACTGCTCCTGGCACAGCCAGTCCTTCTGAAGCTGCACCCCAGCTCCACACACAGAGAATGCTGCTAGGAATGTATATGGGGATGCCAAATGTTTTGAAAGTGAAAGTGCTGCAGTTTCACTGATGATGAACCCTCAGTAAGTGAGATTTGAGTAGTGAGGACTATTTTTCAGGTGAACTGTCAAGCCCAGAGCTAGAAGTTGGAATGGGAGGGAGGTGGTAGGGAAGACTGAAGGCACCCAGCAGAATGAGCATTAAACATCTTCCAGTTCACTATGGTCCATTTATAAAACAACCGATCTGCACTGAAGCCATTTAAATTACCTGAAAAGAAAACAAAAAAACTTAGTTGTTTAATTCTTACATTTTCATACCAAAACCTATATATCATTGTGGTGGATGAGACTCTGTGGGCTCTCTTAAATTTCAGGCTTCAGTATACCAGAATGACTCTGTGTCAGAACAAGGGTTATGACATTTATTTGGTCTCCTTGGCTACCTCTGTATGACTAAGTAAAACTGCCCAAGGACCATTTTGTGGTTCTGAGGCCAAATGGCACAGCCAGCATAGGCTCGGACTGCTGCATGTTCTGTCCCCTGTCCCCTCAAAATGGCAGGGTCCAAACTGCAGGGACTTCTGCTAGGAAGAACCCCTGGCACATGGTGTTGCTCAGACTGGGCTTAGATAATGTCTGGGACAACTGGCACTGCAGCAGCCTCAGTGACTTTGCTATGGGCAAATGACAGGCCGGTGCTCAAGCCCTTGCCCTGGTCTTGTTTTATTTAGTATTCTGACATACCTACCTACCTACATATTTATGTGTGTACATATATGTATATATCTGTACACCATGTATTGAGTATATACTAGAGTCTTTGTGCTCCAGTATTTAATGAATACAACCCACTGCATTGCCTCCCCCTCCCACTCGAAAGAAGTTGCCTCATTTCACTCAGTGTGTTTTGGCTCTGCATTGTGAGAGTGTGTCGTGGTTTAACCCCAGTTGGCAGCTAAGCACCACAGCCACTCACTCACCCTCTCCCCACCCCCTAGTGCGATGGGGGAGAGAACTGGAAAAAAAAAGTAAAACCCATGGGTTGAGATAAAGGTAGTTTAATAGGACAGAGGAAGAAAAAAAAAAAATAATAATGATGATAAAATTATATACAAAACAAGCGATGCACAGTGCAATTGCTCACCACCCGCTGAACGATACCCAGCCCCGTCCCTGAGCAGTGATCGCTGCCCCCCGGCCAACTCCCCCCAGTTTATATACTGAGCATGACATCATATGGACTGGAATAGCCCTTTGGCCAGTTTGGGTCAACTGTCCTGGCTGTGCCCCCTCCCAGCTTCTTGTGCACCTGGCAGAGCATGGGAAGCCGAAAAGTCCTTGACTAGTGTCAGCAATACCTAGCAACAACTAAAACACCAGTCTGTTATCAGCATTATTCTCATGCTACCTCCAGAACACAGCACTATGCCATCACTAGGAAGAAAATTAACTCTATCCCAGATGAAACCAGGACAGACTGAAATCTCAGTTTCTGGGAAGTGACAGTGCGGTATACAAAATCCACACAGGAGAATTGAACATGTAAAGTAAGAGTAGAGAGCTCAACCCATTTAGAAAGTTTGTGAGATCTCCAGGGAGGAGGGTGGTCCTGATGACGCTTTGAGGTCTTTCCTTTGCCCCTTTGCTCTGACCTACAGAGAAAGGATAAGAAAAAAATCTGTATCTGATCTTAAAGTTATCAGTCACTGGGGTTCAGTTATAAGTCCCTCCAAAATACTTACTGCTTTGAAAATACGCTGTTGTCACCACTGGGGAACCATCACAGAAAAGTAATGTTTTATTCCCTTTGAAAATATGCCCTTTATAGGAAAATGACAAACACCTTTTTCTTTGGGAGCACTGGCAAGAATCAATTCCCAATTAAATGCAAAGGCTTTTCTTTCTGTCATTCTAAACAGTCAACAGAAATTTGCAAAGACTACTGGCATTCCTTTATTTCAGAAATGACAGTAACAGATCTGTATCATCTGGGAGTTACTATTATTAACACTGAATCTTCCTACATAAGAGAAGTTTAAAAATTACTACTATTTCTAGCTTCAGCACATATGACTGTAAGATGGATAGCTAAACCTACAAAATCTATATTAGGAATATTTTGAAACAAACCTAAACTAAATTAATTTGATCTGATGAGTGTATACTTATTCTGTCTTGAGAGACTGAGTCCGGCAATACAATCTGCTGCTCTTTGCACTAGATCAAACTGGTGATCAAACTGATGAAGTAGACCCATTTTGCACACATATCCAGTAAAACTAGAATCTATACTTAATGAAGTCTATTAAATAAAAATTAAATTAAAAGTCTATTAATAAAGTTTATATTTCTACTTGATTCAAATAGGTGTATGTCTCATTTACTGTGCAAATAAGACAGTCTGGTCTTTTTATTTTTAGTCCTGGAAAGCACCTGCTGACATTCATAGTTCTGCAGTATGAGGCATGAGGGGGTTTTTTTTCCTAGCATTAAGTAGAACCGTGGAATCACAGAATCACTTATTTTGGAATGGGCCTCATGAGGTCATCTTGTCCAATCCCTTGCTCACAGCAGGGCCAGCTTCAAAGTCAGGGCTCGCTTCAAAGATAGATCATGTTGTTCAGGGTCATATCCAGACAAGTTCCGAATACCTCAAAGAATGATCAATATTTGAAGAGTCAGGGAATAAGAAGGAATCTTTTCATAATTTTTCATTGCTGACCAATAGTCATATTGTCCTTCCAGCTACAAATCCTGTGACATCCGCCCTCTTATGCTCTTTTTATAATTTTTTCTTTCCCAACAGTGGCAGCAGTAGGCTTTATATTAGTATCAGCTGTGTTATCTTGAGGTTTCTCTTTGGTAGTCATCATGTAGACGTGGCAGAGAAGATAATGCCATAGAAAAGATTTTAAGATGTTATTTAAAAGTTATCCCTCCTCCATAGTAATCTAATGTACCACTGGGAAAAAAGCTAAAGG
This sequence comes from Balaeniceps rex, assembly GCA_013401315.1. Classification (NCBI taxonomy): domain Eukaryota; kingdom Metazoa; phylum Chordata; class Aves; order Pelecaniformes; family Balaenicipitidae; genus Balaeniceps; species Balaeniceps rex. Next base: position 2,001 of record VYZW01024785.1, on the reverse strand, counting down.
GTTCTGTCCCTTTTTTGGATGAACTTTTTTGACCAGCACCATTTGGCAAGTATATTTTCAGCAAATTCAGCTTATTTACATTCACAACAACCCAGTGCCTGACCTGCGCTATCTTCAGTGGGAGAAGAAACATCAGTTTAAGGGGAAATTGATGATCATTTCCTTAAAGATCTTTTGTTGCTTGTTGTGCATTTTTTTAATATTCACATCATCTACTTGATGTTATTTGGGTTTGGATATTGAGATAAAAAACAGTACACACAAGTACTTGATGATCCAAGAATGAAATCAGAACTGACAGGACTGATTGAATAGTAAACTTAAAGTGATTTCATCAGAGGGAAGAAAATCTGTTCAGTCAGTTCAACTAACTTGGAGGCTGAATTTTTAATAAGGCCCCATCCACCTTGTTTGTGATTAGATTTTTCAATGAAAATCTAAGTATTAAATAGAAGATGGCCTCTCTGCTGTCTGGTGCTTTTGGACGTGTCCTGGATTTTCTGAATATTGCTGTTCTCTGTGCTCTTAAACCTGTATTAATTCCCCTGAGTAACAAAGATTTGAGTGAGACGTATTTTTGCAGTTTGGCAGTGCTTTTTTACCTATAGATTTTTTCAGAAAAGTCTTTTTTTGGATTGAAACTTTTCAAGATGGATTTTGAAGATTTTTCGTATATCCTCAGGTTCTGGACATCTGGTAACTGTCAGCTGGGATGCTATTTCACACTCAGAAGAGCTGTCTGCCTGATGTGTGGTTGGAAAGCCAGGATGCGTCTGCTAAGCATGCATAGGTCAGGTTCTTGGCACATCTGCGTGTCTGCACCCAGTGTGCTACATGCGGCATTTCTCAGCAGTAGGAGGGAAATCCTGTGCATGTGCTGCACACCGGCTGTGAACATAAATCCCAGATAAACCTGTTTTCAGGAGATGAACACTGGACAGAATCCTCTGTTTAGAAGGCTTTACTGTTAACACAGCTGCATGTGTAGAACGTTGCATCAGAGGAGATATGTATACACAAATGAGAGAGAAAGCCAAGGCTGGAGGTTCCTATCTGTTTCAAACTGGCCCCACCAAAGGCAAGAACATAAAGCATTTCCTCATTAAATGTTCAGCCAAGAAGGAGGTGAGAATCATTGGGCTGAGAGGTCAGTCACTCTGCATTCCAGATCAGCTTCCAGAAGCTGCTCCAACCATTCCCTTTAAGGCCTCCTTTGAGCTTTCTGTTGAATCTCTTCTGTGCTCAAAAGAACAAAAGTAATTGCGATGTAGAGAGGAGCAGTGTGAATATTGTTGTGTGTGCTGGTACTCAAAGGACTCACCTATGCATAGGAAGCAGGGAGATGATCTGTTTTTCAAGATTTATTTATACATCTGGTCAAATGACTATTTAATACATGTGGAAAATATAGTCAATGCTGAACTATTTAATGCAAAATATCTCCAACTACGTATTATATTTGAATGAGGGTAATAGCACTTCCAGTCGTGTTGTTGAAGGAAAGAATGACACAGACTTTGTTTGCAGAAAAGCAACCCTCCCTGCAGGAGAGGTTTGGGAGCTCCAAGTGAAGCTTTTTTCAGCAAAGTCACCGAGGCGAAGGGCTCCGGAGCGGAGGATCGCGAGGGACCCTTCCTAAGGCGGCAAAAGCACAGGGAGAGAGAAGGCACACACCCCCCCCCACCCCGCAGCGTGGGAAAGAGGGAGCTGCTGACGTGCGGCAGCTCTGACTCAGCGTGGGCGGGGCCAGGAGTGACGGCGGCCAAACCCCCTCACGTACAAGAGCAGCCCCCAGGGAGCGCGAGCGACCAGGAGTGCGGCGACCAGGACGGGCAGACAGGGCGCGGCGCGGCGCGGCAGGGCGCGCGGGCAGGGCGCAGTCTCTCCCAGCTCAAGAGGTAAGTTCAGTTGGTGAGAGGGAACCCAACCAAGGCCCTGGCATCCATCTTCTGCGCCAGCCAGAAAGGATGTATTGACCCAGACGGAGCTCCCTGGAAGGCA